>JAYKAV010003044.1:5831407-6103486 GCA_035582835.1 Phoebastria nigripes | reverse complement strand
AAAAGACGTGTAGATGAGGCGCTTAGGGACATGGTTTAGTGGGCATGGTGGTGTTGGGTTGACGGTTGGACTCGATGATCTTAGAGGTCTTTTCCAACCTTAATGATTCTATGATTCTATGAAACAGGCCCTGAGCACACACCTCCCTTTGCAGCTCAGACACAGCCATTCCCACGCTTCCTTCATTGCTGTCCCACACCATACAGATATCCGAGGGAAAAAACAAAGTCCATGGGCGAGCAGCGTTGGCACTGAGCTAACCTGATTCCTGCTTCTCCTTCCATCCAGCTAGCTCCTCCTGATGCCCTCGGGGCAGTGACCACCCTGTCCTTCTCATTCTCCTTACCTATTAGGAAAAAAAGGGCCTAAAGATGCTTTCCTACTGGGGAGATGCTTTGCAGTTACAGAGAGAGCAGCTATAGTGGGTTCAACTGGGAAGTCTCACGGAAGCTGGAAAGCATAACTGCTGCCTGAGACAGCTGCATGAGAGAGCTGAGCTCCTTACACAGCAGCCTGCATGTAAAGCAAAGGTACCAGACAAACCAGAACAGGATAGACAAGGTATGTGGTCAAGATTGGCATGTGAGGAAGAGATGTCACAGGAACAGAAAAGCCAGATACAGCCAAGTGTGCTTCTAGGCTGAGTGTCAGCCTCCCTCATTTTTTGAGGAAGAGAGTTTTGTCTCATGCAAAGAAAGATTGCAGCAGAGGTGCCCGACTGTCTACTTTCTCTTCCCAGCAGCTCT
This sequence comes from Phoebastria nigripes, assembly GCA_035582835.1. Classification (NCBI taxonomy): domain Eukaryota; kingdom Metazoa; phylum Chordata; class Aves; order Procellariiformes; family Diomedeidae; genus Phoebastria; species Phoebastria nigripes. Next base: position 6,102,740 of record JAYKAV010003044.1, on the reverse strand, counting down.
GGGCTCCAGCTAGCTGGCAGCCTGCAAAGGGTAGTGCTCTGAACGCAGCCCTGTTTGCGGTCCGTGCAGGGGCAATGTCAAAAGCCCCCCGTGACTGTCGGCCCCGATCTCTCCCCGAGGACGGGCGCACTCGCCCCCTGCGCTGCCGGGACCCCCAGGGCTCTCGGGAGCCCCGGCGGCTGCAGAGCCGCGGTGACAGCAGAGGGCACTCGGGCTGCAGGCAGCGAGCCCGGAGAGCCACGCCGGCCTCGGGTGTTTCTGGCTCCTGCTTTGGGAGCCCACACCGAGAGATATGCGGAATAGTTGCAAGCGTACCACTCCCAGTGTTGCATTTGTGGGCCTATTTCTGACCACTGCACCTTGTTTCTTCTGACTGCAGCTGAGGCTCAAGTTAGTGTTTTCTCTTCTTCTTGTCCTGTTAAAATGCCTGCTGTCATGGTTTGCAGAGCAGCTTTTCCTATAGAGACCCTAATGCTTATCCCTGCCATCTGGGACACCCCATGCATTTTGGAAGTACAGTGGCCTCTTGGGCAACAGACACTCACGGCACACTTGTCTTGGATGCAGGCAGTCTTTTAAACTGTAATGCACTAAGAGAGCAGTGAAAGCTTTCTTGAACGCAGATCAAGGCCTGCCTTTCAGATTTGATTGGAAGCAGCGCAACTCGCCCAACACTACCCTAGGGCATTGATTTATTAAGAGCATCACTCAAATCAGTAACATTCCTTTCCTTGCAGAGTATCTTTTATACCTTAATCCAGCCCACAAGAATAAGAATCACACCCAGAGCAGTAGGGCTGTCCGCATCCCCATCTACGCTGTGCCCAGGCACACACAGCCACTTTGCTGCCTTCCTCGCATGCAACAGCCCTCCCCAGCAAGGCAAGAGTCCCATCTATATTACACATGCCCTTGGCTAACCTCCCTTGCAGGCACTTAGAGCAGCTCATCTGGAGCTGCTATCTGTGCAGACCCATTAACCACAGCGCAATCAGTGTTCCCCGAAAGGCAGAGAGACCACTCATAAGAGTGCTCGCTGGACTAATGGATCACGGGGGAACATGTCTCTAACTGCAGTAGGAGCAGAAGCTCAGTGCTAACCAGGGAGGGGAGCAAGCTTTGGCAGCGAGATGCTTCCCACTGAGCATGTTGCAGATGTAGGTACCATGTTCAGAAGAACCAGGGGAAAGGGAACATGCTGTGAACTGCTCTGTGAGCCAGCTGCCTGGCGAGGACAGGGTGGAAGGGGAGCCTGGTTAGTGGGATGGGTTGTATGAACGCTCACAGGTAAGTGCATTGAACTGCATAGGGGTAGATGAACCCACAGGCTTGTGCGCATGTCCACAGCCATGCAGAACATTTCAGAAACTACCAGTTTGGCCTTCCTGCACTGCCAGGACCGGGATGTGCTCAGGCACTGACCACCATAGGGAACTGGCACAGCCTCTCACTGGCATCTAACGAGCCCACCTCTGGCTGGTACCGGCGTGGACCCCACAACGTTTCCTTTTGGCTTCCCATAGCTCTTTTCCACATGTATGCCCAGGGCTGCCATTGCATAAGGAGGTAGGAGATGAGAGCTAAGAGCATCATGGCCCACTGCCCTGCAGGAAGAGGCTAGTTTTCCTGCACACAAAGCTTCTTCTCTGAGGAAAGGCAGGAGATGGGGGTAGAGGAAGGATGATATCAGAGCTCTACTACTTGCAATCCTTCCAAAAGGTCCAGAAGTCAAGTAGTGCCATTTCCACCTCACCACACACCACGCAGCTCCTCTCGTTAATATTGACACATGAAGCATTGCAAAATGAAGCAGATAAAATCCTGATCCAGATATGAGTAATGACTTTGCATTTTTTTTGTAAATTGAACCTAATCTTGTGTTGACTGTGCTATACAAGGAGAAATAATGAAACAGATTAAGATGAGATCTTGTTCACTCTTGCTGAACAAAAGCCAATTAATTGCCAGCAGGATTATTGTGAAGTCTTTCTCGTCTTTGACAAATACAATCAGATAGAGTCTAGGTGCTGGTAGAGGAGCCCTGCTTATTGGAGCGATAACTCTGCCTGGACAGATGAATACAGTGCAAAAACTCAGTTAACCACATGGAGACTCCTGCCTTGCTATATTCCCTCTTGCCAATTTGCACACAGGAGAGAGATGCTTTAAAACCAACACACACACCTTCCCCTCAACCACACAACCCAGGCTTGCCTACTCCTTCTCCTGTCTGTGGCAGACCCCTCCCCACCTACTATACATCACTCTTGACACAGATTCATCTAGGTTTTTTTCAAAGCTTTCTGGCTATGAAGGCTTTACCCCCTGCAAATCCTTTCTTACAGTCCTTCACCATGCTGAGACGTTTCCTCTCTGTTATGAAGTTAAATCTCTGCTGTAGTCTCTCTGCTACTTGCCTGGTCCACAGCAAGGCCACCTTCTACCTATCTGTCTGCCATGATGACAAGCAAGGAGATCATTCCTGCCTCTTCTCATCCATCCTGTTCCTGACATAAAATAGAAATTTGGGAAAAACGAGGGATTGTAGGAAAATAAGCCAATGTCATTGCTCTCCCAGGGAAACAAGAAAAGGCTTGGCACAAGGACTGACCATGGGATTTGATGAAAGACTTCAGCAGTGCAAGGTATGTCACTTGGGAGAAATTCATGCACTGCTGGGTATATTCACCACCATATGGGAGCCCTAAGCCACCACTAGCCTGTGGGCCACAAGGGAGGATGCAACAGATGTTATGGCACTGAAGGGTGGTGGTACATCACAAAAACAGTTGGCATGGAGAAGCAAATTGTAGTTCTAGCTGGGAAGCTTCAGGGTAGGAGCAAAAACCAACACCAGCATGCCTGAAAAAAGGGGAACAGCTGTGTTGAACTCACTGCCCCACTCCAACAGCAGAATGAAGCTAAAAGCTACCCTTACCCTGCCAGTTCATGACAATCCCCACTTTTCTGACAGTACTGAGAGCTCCCCACATCCCACCAGGGAAGGAATCTGTAGTAACAGCTAGAATAAAAGGCATTAAGTGAATTTGTGGACAATTTACTCAGAGAAAATACTTCTTACTTTCACACCAGGTTAAAAAAATAAAAAGTAAAATTAAACCCCGTCAAAGCCTGCAGCACTGGCATTGACAGACAAAAATGACTTAACAGAAAAAAAAAAAATGGGCAGGGAAAGCGATTTTCTTTGCCTGCATTGCCAGGGGAATTAAATCTTGGTTTTTTCCCCATCACCACCAAGTGGAATAATCCAATATATTAAAGCTAATGTGCTTCTTGTATTTATTGCTGTGTATTTGACCTAACAGAGTTTTATTCCTACATTAAGAATAAAACCATTCCGGAAGGCAAGCTGCAAAGCTCTAGATCAATTACTACCTTCTCCAACAGCTGAAAAGTGAGTTATTTCTTGTAAAGGGAAAAAAGTAGAAAATAATAATAAAAATAAAAAAAACTCCTTTCCCCTTGTGCAATGAGTTCTGCACTGCAGATCTGGTGGAGTTAGGTAATATTGGAGTTTGGTTTCTAAGCAACATTTTTAAAAAAAAAAAAAAAAAATCAGGCAGCAGCCCCAATCGCCCTTTTCAGATGCTTGTGTCCCCCATCCTGCACAGCACAAACTCGCCGTCACCCATCATCAGTGGAAACCAGGGCTCGGGAGAGAAAAGAGCATAGCTCCAGCCCACGCTTCCCGCTGCGCCCTTGGGGACCATGTCAGGTTCAAGTGCACCCAGCAGTGAGAAGATGCATAATAACCCGTACAAGGCAGCTCTTGTTGGTAAGCAAACAAAACTGTGGGCACAAAGCCAAGAAACACAGCACTCGAGTGTAAGAGTGCTAGGTAGAAGTGGACAGAGGCAGGGGAATAACTCACTGATCCAAAACCATTGCAACAAATATGAAAATGCTCCTTCTCGTATCCAGGCTTGGGGCAAGCCTGCCGTTATGCCAGGCACAGGATGCCCCCCTGCCTGGGAGGGGTTCGGACCAGCACACACAAGCTGACCCTTCTTTCTTACTTGCAAGGCTCTGACACTTCGCTTGGGGTGATTAACTGGCACACCTGGTTCTGGGGATCCCCAGAGGCAACACAACAGCTCATAGATGACACCACTGGGGACTGTTCACTAGAATATCTGAGCTGAGACCCCTCAAATCAGCCTTTCACAGAGAGCAAGGAACACTAATACTTGCTGATGCCACTATTTCTCACGGCATGGGCTAGACTCAGGGCAGGCAGGGTGCTGAAAAGGTATCATGGTACATTTGAAGAAGCAGAGGACTTCTTTCTTTTCTAGAAATTTTACTGGTTGCAGTGATTATGAGGAAAACCAGATAAAACAAAGAAAATTATACTGATTTACTGCCATTGGGTGTTTCAGCTCAGAGAAATGAGAAGCTGCTGTACTTACGGTTTGACACACTCCTTACAGAAAAGGAGATGCTGCTGATGGACAATTATGAAGGTCAGTGCTTCTGTTCTTAGCAGAGAGTTTGGGATTCAGTATGGATAGAAAAGAGGTGGGGAAAGGGGCTTCGATACAGGCAGGCAAGCCTAAAAGGCAAGATCATCTTTACAAAAAAAAAAAAAGCATGGGATGCATTAATTCCTGATCTGTATCTAGACAGTGCTTGCTCCAGGAGTGAGGGCCGTGATACACCTATGTGATTCTGAACTATCAGCAGATTTTATTACCTTCCATGAGGTATTATTCCTATTTTAGCAGAGGGATGGCAGAGGCATAAGCCTGCCTTAGCCAGGAGTCACACAGGAAGCCTGCAAGTACAGCCAAGAATTCCAAACCCACAAGCCCTGTTTTCTGAACCACGTTGCCTCCCCAGCCAAGCCTCGTTCACTGCTTTGTACAGCCTCCAACGCACCATGTGCCCATGCAGAATAAAAGTTTGGACACAATCAGCATACATTAAGAAAAAGCATTTGAATTGTTATGATTTCAGTAAGACAAAGCCATTCCTCTTAAGTGGACAGGGCTATCTTAGTTTTTTATTCTCCCTTATGCTATCATGATAGGGACAGAGTTTAAGCAATTCGAATAGAAGTAACTATGAATTCCTACATGTGCATAAGTTCCAGTTACATTTAACTGCAACCTTCAGCTCAAGTGCAACCAGTAAATCCGAACAAACTAGTCTTTTTAATAGCTTCTTGGAAGGTTTTTTTGCTGCTGCCTTTTTTTTTTTTTTTTTTTAAAGCCTTGAATAACTGTTTTGTACATGCAGCCCTAACTCTCACTTGCCTGGGAATTTTTAAATTATTGATCAGGACAAGAGCTCTCCCTTCATGCATACTCCATCTAATCCTTTCATTTACTGTGCTTTTTGCCTGCATGCAAAATGAATGACATTTCATCTCATTTCCAAGCCCCATCAGTGTCAGGGTCTACCTCACTCTATAACAACCCAGTTGGTGTCAGATGGGAATCCACACAAGCTCTCCCTCCCTGAGCACATCACTGCTGCACATCTGTGTGGCAGAAGTAGCTGAAAGGATTGTTATGTCCAGCAGGTAGAGAAACAGCCAGGAAATACCCCGGGGTGTCTGGAGAGCATCTACCACATGAAGCAAAAAGAGGGACCACGCTGCCTCTTTTCAGAGCGTGGTGCAGTGCTGGATAGTGACATCTGTCTTGCAAGACACTGGAAGCCTGTCCTGCCCAGCCCCTGGAAGCCAGTGCCAACCAGTGAACGCCCCTGAGCCAAGAACTGCCAGGCTTCAGCAACACGCTCTGGATCTCCTCCCTTACGGGTTACACTCATTAGCAATGCTACAGCCTTCCCCTACACATACACAAGGAGCAGCTGCCTGCAGAGACCTTTGAACTGCCCGAATAATTTAATCATGCCCATTTCCCTATCTCCCCACACTGCAGCCTGGCCAGACAGCTAACCTGCATCTCCAGAGAGCGTTAGAGTTAACCGAGAGGCAGAGGTGCTGCTGTTTTCCTAATGACTTGTATACTACGACCCAGAAACCCCAGCCAAGCTTTTCCAGGCTGCTTTCAAACCCTTCCTTCACATTTGCTCTTTCATAAGTCTAATGATCTTGGATAGGAGGAGGTGGGAATAGCCAAGGTGGGAGCAATTCCTGTCCAGATGAACTGCTACCTTCCTTCGGACTGCGACTAACTATAAGTTTCATGCCTCAATTCACTTTGCTCCTCCTCTGGTCTTTCAAAAGTCTTCAGGAGGCTTTCCTGGGAACTCGAGTCCTGCTGAGTTGCGCACCTTACAAAGAGGCAGGCAGACCTTGCAGAGCAAGCGCAAACAACAGCAGACAGAGCACAATACAGGGGTTGGAACATACAACAGTCTGAGCATGGCAACAGAGACCCATATGAAGAGCCACAGTGTCTTGTCTCAGTCCAGAGTGTCCCAGAGAGAGGGCTTTGCTCCAGCTCCAGCCGACTGCCCTGCTTGCAGAAGCAATGCTACAGGGTCTGTTTCACAGCCACATCTGCCCCGATGCCTGCTGTGCACCCTCTGATCCATCCTTCCCCTGACACCAGCGATCACTCCCCTCTCTGGGTCTTACTTTCAGCTCTGCTCATCACCTCCCCCCAGCCTGGCAGGCTCCCACAGAAAGCCTGTCTTCATCAATATGCACAGCAGCAATTCCCTGGCTCATCCACACAACTAATCAGGAGTCTGAAGCTGGCCTCAGAGACCACAGAGCCCAGTTAACTACTTGACACTATCACAGTCTCTCCTGGAAACAGACCTGGAGAAATTACCCTATGTGTATCTGCAAATCACTAGATAAGGATGAATAGCACCTTTAGAAAACAGCAAATGCCCCGTAAAAAACCACAGGCAGAGCTTGCAACACCTGTGTTTGTACAAAGTGCTAGGGCTGGAGAAAAAGAGAGAAAAAGAGCAAAACTCCAGTGAGAAGCAAACTCAGTGTGCCTCCTGGCATGTGCAGGAATGCATGTGAATGCCATCACGTGTGGGACTGTAGGTAGGAGACACGTCACTGCCTCATTCAGGCACCCAACCCCAGAACAGACAGGACATGCTGGCACAGACCAGCCTCTCTGATTATCAGAGACCCCACGATGCAGAGGTGACAGGAACATGACCCAGATTTTGTCTGATGAACAAGGACGCTGCTACAGGACATGGATCCCAAATACCACAGCCTTGACCAAAAAAATCCAAGGGTATTATCCCAATATCCTTGGTACTTTGGGCATCGGTAACCTCAAGTGACCTCGTCCCAGGCCAAACTGCTGGACTCCTTCCCAGCATGGTCACCAGGGCTTTTGTGCATCCCGCTGCAGTCTTTTCATCCCATGCTCACAGCCAGGGAAGGAACCAGATGATAGGCATCAAGGACAGCTTCAATATGAGATTAGACACCATCAGTCAATCACATCATGAGTCAATTGACACGAGTCCACCGAGGCATTCATTTGCCACCTGGAAATCTTTTAACCACAGCTCTGAAGACTGTTTAATGACAGGCATGTTTCTTTACACTGTCTTTCTTAGGAATTAATTCTAGCAGCTTCGTTATGAAGAATAAATAACAAAGGCACATGGCAAAGGACTCCTTGAAAGTCCAGAGGGACAAACCTACCCTGCTCCTAAAGAGATCCCAGGGGGGGGGAAAAAAAAAAAAAAAAGAAAAAAAAAAGAAAAAAAGAAAAAAGTGTAATGCTTCTGAAGAGATCAGTAAATAATGAACAGGAAATCCTTTCTCCAGCACTAAGTCAGTGGAGTTCCACGAATAATTCACAGCTGCTAAGGGGGGCGGGGTGGGGGGTGGGGCAGGGAGAGAAACACTTTCCTGCCTCCTGGGCTCTCCCTCCAGGACTAGCACAGCTGAGCTTGGAGGTTTCTCTCCTAGAAGTGAAGAAAGACTCCAGAGCATTCCCGAACACCTCTGTGCTGCTGGGTTCAGTATGTTGCTCTGCATGGTCTCCCTGCATGGCTGTTGAACACATCATTTCATTTTCAAGGTCTCAGATGCCCACTTACAGACCTGGAGACAACTCTACAGCCTGATCCTATCCAGACCAAGCACTGGGGGAAATAAATCTATCTGAAGGGATGGTCATGGAGTACAGTGAGGGGTCTGGGGCAGACAGCTGGCTGCTGACATCTTTCTCCCACCACGTGCCAGGCATCTCCTCTCTCCAGCTCAGCCAGCCAGGTCTTTTTAGCAAGAGCTCCCACCCTGTCAGATAGGTCTGAAAAAGCTCCATTTAGCTGAGCTGCATCACCCTGTGGTTTATTCTTAACAAATAACGCCACGCTATCCTCTATAGCCCCTTTCATTCCCACAGCTCAGAACACTTTAAGCTTCCCAACAAGCATAAATGAGGTAATTAAAAGACAATGCTCCTTTGAGGTAAGAGAAGGGTATTAAGAGATCCCTCAGACCCCACTGAAACCTGTCCACCTCTAGATGGTATTAGGAGCTGGGAGGATAACACAAAACAGTTATGCAGACACATTTTGCTTCCTAGGCCCCCTCTAAGATTTGACCCAGTCAGGATTTTCCTCAAATTATACTATTTGAAATTAAGTTTCCACCATAAATACTATAAACAATTTTTGTAGTGTGATTGCAGGAATTAGAACTCCTTGCTATTCTGACAACAGGTAAGAGGAGACTTTCCAAGTCCTGGGGATTAGATTCACCAAAGCCCATAGATTTTAGCTGACAATGGAGCTGGTGTTCTCTTGGCAACACTTAGGACAGCCTGGCTTTGTATTCTTCATTTCATCACATGCCCCTATAGGTTAACTCATCCCTCCAAAGTTAAAAATCAAAGCAGCGCTCCAGACATAGAACAATTTACCACTATCAGAAGTTGTTCAAATGCTTTTTCTACAGCAAGCTAGTTGCACAGGAACATGACACACAGGGGCTAACTTCACATTTGCTTCTGTTCCTCCTGGCACCCTCGTCCACTCACACTGCCTCTTGGCAGGCACCTGCACATGCCAGCAGGCTGTAAGCGACTGATAGCCTTGGGCAGGCAGTGCCTCGCCTTCCCTTATCACCGTGCTCTGCTTTCTCCTGGAATGACTGCAGACAAATCCAGCTCACCCTTCACCACAGAGCAGAGCACTGAGACCCAGGACAGACAGCAGGCAATGGGGATCTTCTGGAGTTCAGCTGTTAGGGTCAGCCCAGCCCCTGTGCCAGGGAAAGCATCAGCCTTTCAACACAAATGATCGACTGTGCAAAGCAGCTTCCACAGGGAAGGGGGAAATGAATTCCTCCCTGATCCCCCTCCTGAGCTCAGCTTATCCCTGAAGCATGAGATTCAATTACCCTTATCATTATTGTAGCTGGCCTCACTAGAAATGTTATTAGCAGTGATGAAATTATCCAGCCCTGTTTTACACTGGAGAGAAACGCAGGAGGCTCCTCACGACAGCTCCGAGGATGCAGGCACTCTCCTCGGCAGAAGGAGAAAGGCTCTTCTCCAAGTGCCACAGCAGTCCCCCAACCCCAAAGGAAGGCCCAGGACCATGGCCTTAATTGATGCAACACACCTCAGTCACAGAAGTCTCCAGCTGAGGACCATGAGCACACACAACAGCTGAGTCGTCCTGAACTACACCGTCACAGCTGTGACTTCCAGGTCTTTGTAGCAACACAGCACACAGCCGGCTATTGACATCCCAATTCCCAATCCCATCCCCTTTTTGAGCTCTGGCCCAAGCAGGACTTTCCCAAATTGTACTACTTGAAATGAGTTTCCTTCATCAGTATCACTGATTCATCAGTATCCTTCATCATTTCCTTCATCAGTATCCTTTCATACATTTCCTTCATCAGTATCACAATTCTTGACCTGTAATTGTGCTGGGCAGAACTCCAGCTGTTTCATCTGGGTACGGAGGTAACAGGAGACATTTCTGACCTAGGGGATGATGAGCTCTGCCACAGAGGACTGGAAACAAACGTGCCTCAAGAAAAATCAGGCAGGATTTCATTCCTGGAGATCAGGAAGTGATCTGGAAGCAGGCAGCCCTACAGCTTTGTCCTCTGAAAGCACCGGGTACCCAGACTGGCTGTCCACCATGGCTGCCATACCGAGAGAGGAGAAAAGCAGGACCTGAGTGTGCAGGGCCACAAGCACCTGGTGCACTGTGCACAGAGGGACAGGTGAGGGAGAATGCAGCCGCTTAGCAGGCATTATCTGCACTAAGTAAAGAGCAGCTGTGACCACCTCACAAGCAAGGCAGCAGACTAGCCTCAGGCACACAGAAGTTGGGGTTGCCCCAGCCTCACCCCTGCCTCAATTACAGAGTGAGTTCCAGCCAGGTATCATTCTGCCTGCAGGCCACCGAGATTCAGAGTGCCAGGCGACACAGGCTTTAAGAGCAGCACTTACCCCAGCTGAACGACACAACCAACATGCTGCTTCCCTCCCTTCACTGCTCCCTGCCTCCTCTTGGGAGAGACCTGGAGGCACTTCTCAGCACAGGCAGCCCTGAGCAACAGCAGCTCCCAGGGCCCATAAGGACTTACAAACCAAGCTAAGCATATCAGCAACCAACACATCCAGTAACTAATGAGGAAAGCAAGCCAGAGCCATCAGGGAGACAATTAAGTTTGAACCAAACCAGTAATTCCCACTATGCCCCTTATGGTCTTCTCTTGTTAGGGTCAGGTTTAAGCAGAGCTGGAAATAGCCTTAGCCTTACTTGGAAGAAGAATGAACAGTGCAAGGGAGAGCTGAGGTGTGTAAGTGGATTTGGGGCGTCCTGGTAAAATGGGAGCGTACATGTGTAAAAAGGTAGAAAGGACAGCGGGGTGCCTGCAGGTGAATGCAGCTGTGCATAGGCAGGTCCACAGGCTGCTGTGCTGTGGGACAGCACATCATGCATGGGCAGCAGCAGGACAGCAATGAAACACAGGTGGAATAACACTGCAGGAGTGCAGCACAGATGCACATGGGGAGAACAGGGCTTCTGCCAGAGAAAGCGTCAGTGCACAGGCACAGATATCCACTCCAGAGCTGGAGTACAACCAGGCACAAGGCTGGTAACACCATGCTGTATACACCAAGGTGCATGCAAATGCATGTCAGCCAGGCATGTTTTCTAAGATTATGCATCAAGTACTGCCATCAGAAAGACAGTATGGAGCAGAGGAGTAAAAGCAGGCAGGCATGCGCACAGGCACCTGATCAGCCACAGAATAGATGGGATGCTCAAGTCCAGGTGTTGCTGCATTTGGAAGCATGGTGTTGTGACTATGTATGCACACAAAATAACACTTGAGAAGAGCAGCACATCGGGGCTTCCTGTGCACAGATCTGTGCTGGGGGAGTTGAACTTCTCACCTCCTCAGTCTCTGGCTTCCATTTGCACGCTCGGCATCCCCTGAAGGGGCTTCCCCTTCCCCAGCCAACTCCAATCCCTCCTCAGCTCCTTCTCCCTTTGGAGCAAGTTTTAAATTCATCACTGTTTTAAAGAAAGCACTTAAAGAACAGAGCAGAACTGATAGCTAAATTAAACCTGCTGAGAGTGCCTGTTTAATTGAAAATGCCATCTGTAATTTAAATGTCAGAGCTGGGATGGTTATTACAACCCTCCTTGATTACTGTGCCTCATTTCACAGTTTCAAAACAGACAAGAAAAAGCTGCAAATGGGCCATGTAACACAGCACCACCAAGCAATTAATAAGCCTCCCCGCCACACACCAGCGGGGGCCAGGCTAGCTCAGTCCTGCCCCACAGCCATTGCTCCTTCTTTCCTTGTCCCTCGTGGCAGGGCTGGCTCTTGTCTCTGCCCAGCACCAAGGTGCCGGGAGGGCAGCAGATCCTCTTTTCTCTTGGAGGCTGCACAGCAGAGCCGGGGAACGCACTCATCTCTTCCAGGCCCAGCAGGCAGGAAGCCCTCCGAACGCTGGGCAGAGCGGGGTCCCCTCCCGAGGTGCAGCTGCAGACTGGAGGGGCAGCTCTGTCCTTGCACTGGCTCTGTCCCACCGGCAGGCATTTGCTGCCTGCTCCTGCCTGCAGCAAACCCACCGGCACCCACGGGGTGCTGCCCCGTTGTCACCGGCCATCCACCCGTGGCTTTCCTGCTTCTGTGCGCAGTGCTCTCTGCCCCGTACCCAGCTCTTACCAAGGCAAGGGGGAGAGGAGGTGGCTGGTGGAGCAGGAGGAAAAGGGACAAGCTCATGCCCATCTCAAAGTCAGAGAAAAGAGTGCCTTAGCCTGACCCCAGCTAGGTTACTACCAGCTCTGATGCAGAGGAGAGAAGAAAACAAATCAGCAGCTGCTGAAGTAGCAGCACCAAAGGCAGGTTTGCATTAAACAAGCACCGTCCATCATTTTAAGACCACACATAATAAACCACAGGGCCTCAGTAAATTACAGCAGGAGCCAGAGGAGCATGCAGGCCACCAGAAGCACATGCTGCTAAGTCATCTCCTGCCTGCTCCTCCTCTCCTGGGGCAGGACAGCAGCCAGCATCCCCCACGGCTCACTGCCAGGGAGGAGGCTTGTAGCAGCAGAGCTGACTTCACAGATGCCCAGACAAACCCATCACCAGCCTTGGGTACAACAGCACACCTGCCTCCTTGGCCCCTGCTCAGGCTGGGGGTGCCTCAGTGTCACCAGGGCATCTGCATGCCATGTAGACCCCCCTTTTCTGTATGGGTACTAAGTGCAGTGGAGAGGCTTGTTAAATTAATCAGTACTGTAGTGAGGGCACTGGGAGCACAACTAATTAGTCATTAATGGTCATTGTGAGAGTTGGAGGAGACTAATGAGTACCTGGCCACAGCACTATTGCCAGCTGCCTCTTTCCATCTCCCCTACTTGCTCACTTTACCATTAGGTTTAGTCTGGGGGGGTGGTGGTGGTGGGGCGAAGTCCATCACTCCTCTAACATCAGGAGCAGAAAGAGATCAGGGAGCAGGCAAACCAGTGCCAAGAGAGCTATGCCCCAGCTCTGGATTTCCTGACACTGCCTGCCATGTCCAGCTGCAGCAGCACAGATCAACACTGCAGAAAAGCAGCTGATGACATTTTGCATATGACTCCCCCCACCTCAAACCTTGACCTTCCTAGTTGTTTTTAATTTTATTCCTTAGCTTCACAATGCAAAGAACATAAAAAGAAATAATTAGGAAATTAGAAAATGCATCAAGAGACAAGCTAGGACAAAGGGTAATTAATATTGCCCCTCAGCTAACTCTATCCACTGTAATTAGACAGTAAAGCACTCTGCTTTATGTAAAGAAAAAAGTGAGTGCAAACAGATTCATATTACAGAAAGCTCAGCCCACATTAAAAAAATGCAGTAATTAAAACCATAATAAGCTGTAACAATTAAAGAAACTTTTCAACAACATCTTCAGGCTGTAACATTAGAAATGGTAGTTTTTAAAGACAAACTTAACAGGACATTATAAAAGGAGAAAAAAGATTACTGGGGAAGGATCTGCTGGCAGTCAGTGCCAGGAGCTGATCTCGTCCATCGATGACCTGCCACTCACCAGTGACAGTCAAACCTCGCAGCAGTCTCCCAGGGAGCACGAGATGGGCAGGCGGTAGGATCCCCCAGGAGCTTGGCACACCAGTCTCACCAAAACAGACTATGCTTGGAAAGGCCATACCTGAACAGCCTGAATACCTCCACGCTGGCAGAGCCCCAACTTTAGCATCCCAAACACACAGTCCCACAACTGCTTACACACAAGCAATCAGGGTTTAGAAAGACACTCAAAAGTCATTTCTCTGTATCAGAGCTCAGTGGGGGAGTCCAAGAGCCTTGTAAGAGAACTACAGCACCATCAACCTGGCTTAAAACAGAGCACCTACAGACAGGTATATTGGTTAGGAGAAAAAGGGCTGTCAGGAAGAAAGGAGGTACCTCCCCTGCATGCTGATCTCTATTCTGCCCATGCTCAGATACTTGACCTTTTTTTTTTTTTTATTTTTAAACTTGGGGACTGTGGCTGGTGGCAACTGGTAACGTGCAGCATGCACTCAGTTGCTCATGGATTTAATGAGAGTAGGGATCATACAAGCTCAGTCTGGACTAGAAGCATGCAAAGTTTTTCCAAGGTACATGCAACCTTTCGGCTCTAGTATCTCTAGGTTTGTTGCGCATCACATCAAAGCAGAGAGGTAACTCGGCATCACACACAAAGGCTACCACATACATAGGATTCACCTGCAAATACTTGGGCTGAGGATACAACTTTCCTCCTGCTAGTTTGACAAGGAGCAACTTGCTGTCTTCAGTGGCACACAGCAATTCATGAATCTGCAGGAAAACGGGCACAGGAGAAAAATGTTTTGCCCTTTTTCTATGCATTTCTTGACTCGTTGCTTTACAAAATACGCTCCCTTTGTTCTGGGTAACAAACTCCTCTCCCTTTGGGTATGCAGACTCTGGAGAGTTGTAGCTATAAAATCCCAGATTTCTTTCCACATCAGCTATTCCATGCAACATTAAATTAGGATAGTTGTTAACACTCCAGAATAATTGTCTCCTCCTTTCTAAGAAGTTAAGTAGTGGCATGTAATGAAAGTAGAATAGATTCTATTAATTAGAGTCAGGATAGGAGTCTGCAAGTTTTCCTAACTTGGCTTAGAGATGAGAAAGGCTCACTTCCAGCTGTAATACCGAATATCCCCCTCCCCTGGCACCCAGTAATCTGGAAGAAGCATATTCTTCTGCCTAGCAGCAGGAGGATTTGAGAAGCAAGTTTGACTTTGAGTGTGATTGAGTGCCCTGGCATCAGTCCAATGAAGCACTTACAGCCCTAATTAACTGTAATCACAGGTATGTCCCAGAGACATACCCTAGTGTTATTTTAAGATTCACTACTAACATTTGTGAGTAGAAAAATGCTAAACCAAATACTCAAAACAGTAATAAATGCTAGGTTCTGCAGTCAGAGAAATTGCAGTACAAGGAAGGAAACCAGAACTGCTTTTCAAGGCTACCCATCAGTCGACAACAGAGCCAATGATGGGCACACAAATCAGCCTCCTCCTGAGAGCCTACCCAACCCAACRCCTCCCCTAGAAGAGAAGCAACTCATTCATTGTCATCACCTCTCCCGGCAGAGCTCAGAAGTGCTCACACAGAGGAAGAAAGAAAGGTCTGACTGACCAGGGGAACAGTCACAAACCCCAACCCTCACTGCAAGCCCCCCCTACAGCAATTGCCTACAGACTCTCCCTCCAGAGTCTGAGTCCTCTCAAGTACCGACTTCTCCACATGCAGAAATGCAGCAGAACCACTGGGCCAGTGGCATGCGTCAGGCATTTGGGGACTACAGGGAGGTCTACAGTGCTGACAAGAGTGCACTTATCAGAGTCCAGTAAGACCCAGTAATTCCACAGCCAATATTCCCTATCTAGCTCAAGGACCTGGATTTCTACTAGAGAAACCGAGGCACAGAAAAGTAGCAGTTTCCCCACAGTCATGCAGTACCCGACTTGCAGAGCTCAGATTAGTAAAAAGGACTCTGGATTCACAATTCCTCCCATCAGCCCACGAGGCCACAGCTGCCAACAGGCACAAGATGACATTCCTCCTCCTATCCTGCCACCATCAGATTGCCATCTGGAGAGACACTTGGGCGTTCACAGCAGCCTGCTGACCTGCAGCTCGCTTTACCTGCAAACACAGAGCGCTACCTCAGACATTGAAGACTCTGGCTTCCTTCCCCACACCTTGGCTTCAGGGTCATGTGTGTCCCCCCTGCCACCCCTCAACCAAAGCACTGGGACAACTTCAACCAGCCCAGCATCTTCAGAAAGTCTTTACTCCATGTTCCATAGCAAAACTAGAAATGCAAAACTGGTTAAGTCTTACCAGAGCAGAAAAGAGACCAGATAGCAAGAAATTTCAGATTCAGGCATCTCATACACCATTTCTTGTGTCAATAACCAACTTTTTTGGTTTTGTATTTGGAAGATGCACTCTTGGAAGATGTGCTCTTCAGAGTCTGATCTCAGCAGCATAGGTGACTTATTCCTTAAGTTCTTTTAACTTACTACTCTTAACATGAACCAAGTTGCAGAGATAAGAGAAAGACCCTGCTTGACTGAAGAGCACCAGTACACTTCTGATAAAGAAGAAACATCCATTAAGTGATCTGTGCATTGTATATAGTTAAATCACTTTTATTATCACTTTTGAGAGAAGCCAAGCTACTCAAGGAACATCCCTCTAATAATCCTAAAAAATACCCTAAGGATTTTTCCATTCTGCACCTGAGCATGTATTTACATGATGGAGTCATTACACCTCATTGAGTGAAGGATGGCGCATTTTTAAGAACACTTATAAATATGTATTCACCTGATAGACTAGAAGAACTAATCTAGGTTTGAAAAGGTCCATAATTATGAATTTACAAGCTCTTCTCTAATTGTCCCTAAGGGATGGGGTAAGGATGGAAGAAAAGAAAATGAGCATCTGGAGCTACAGGGGGACTGTACACAACATTAGAGATGCTTCTGAGCACAGCAGCTCAGTAGAAACACCAGGTTTTCAGAGAGTGTGGAAAGAGCAGCATTAATACAGGAACTGGGCCAACACTTTGGGCACAGAGGTAGTCCACACACATACAATGGACACAAATAAAACAACCCAAGTTTCCAAGACTGTTCCCTCCCTCTCTCTCCCCAGCATCTCTGAGCAATGCCACCTTCTCTTACAAACGACACTAACAAAACCACAGCCCAGCTCTCCTGCTAAGCAAGCCACATAATTAGCAGAGCATTTCTATACTTCTAGGTGTTCTCCCCCTAATTTATTTTAATTAGAGATTCTGCTGCTGGCAGGGGATAGCAGACTGACAGCCCTGAGAACAAGAAAAAAAGCCATAGTTACACACAAAAGCATTGCACATTTCTCCCATCCTGCCCCTTTTTCAAAGGGGAGAGAGGATTTTGGCCCACTAGTCTCAACTCTGTGACTCCAAGGAGAGTTGCCCAGTTCTGCTCCTGCTTCCTTCCAAGCACCTCTCCCACATTTCACAAGCAGCTCACCAAAAGCAGACCAAGCAGATCAGTGCCGGGAGAAAGCTCCAGAGTTGTACAGCATGACCAGCAAAAGGGACTTCTTGCTCTTTCAGATCAGAAGCTGATCTGGCCATTCCTCTCCCTTCTTCCTTCTTGGAGCATATCCATCTATCTTTCTCTCCTGAGAGAGAGCAGTCAGGAGGTGGGGAAACACCCTGGATATCCAGCAACTCTACCTCCTGGCATGCTCCGTGCAGCAAGATCGTTGGCCTGCACAGGAGGAGCTGGACCCTTAGGATCAAGCATTCTGACATTTCTGCAGAAATCACATTGCTCTTCCTTTTGATTTATGCTTTATGTTTGTGCACCTCAGTCAAACCCAGATTTTCTTCCCTTCCAAATTTCCCCAAGATGCTGAAGTTTCTAATTAACCAGAAAGGCTTTTTATTCCTTACAACTCTCCAGTTATGAATAATGATACTAGCTCATAAATGAAAATTGTCTTTCTATTTGAATTCTGTAATTTTGGGTGGGTAAATGGGGAAAAAAGCAAGCATGAAGCAGTGGCCCTTGGGTCATTTGCAACTTATTAATTTCAAGCAGAGCTCTTAGCTAGCTTATTAACACTGCGTATACTACAGTGGAATTTAATGGCAAGGATATTAATTACCTTGCAGGCTTTCATATATGGAAAATGGTTTATTTTCATGTTACATAGCAGTAGTAGCAAGGGGATTGTTCACCAATCTCCGTAGTGGTCCTTCCAAGGCTGCTTCTAGCAACAATCAGATGGGGGATGCTCTGAGCCCTCAGCCTGGCACTGTGCCTAAAAAGGACGCCCTGTGACAGTGAATTGCCTCTGAAGGGCTGGGTCCCGGTGCCTTTTCCCAAACTGAAGCAGCCTGGAAGAAACCCACAGCTCCGCACTTCACAACTGAAGCTGGCATAGACATAAACCACACTTGACATATCTATGTCATGGCAGTGCCTTCTGCCCCTGCTGAGAGTCCCTCTGGAATCACTCTACAGCAGAATACTGCAGATGCACAAGCTGTTTTGGTAGAGAAACAGGACAAAGCTAAGCAGCTGCCTCCCGCCTGCCCCAGGACATCAGCTGTCCCCTGGGAGTGAGCCCTCAGGAGAGGCAGCCACTGCTGCATCTTCCACCCACAGCAGCTCCAGTCCCAGAGGGTCCTGGAGCTACAAGGTGCTTGTATGGGTAAGCAGTAACAGCCACAGGGGCAGCTGCAGAGCGTTTTTAAATGCCAACGTACTTTGGATATTATCTGCTCCCATCAATTTTAACACAATTCATAAGACACATAAAAGGGCCTTTCACCCATGCTTAGAGGAGGCACCTGTCTCTGTCCCACATGCCATTGACTCATTAAGCTCAAATCACATGGCTGTCTATGCAGAATGCAGGTCAGTCAATTGACTGTAAATGGAAGCAAATAAAATGCAACAGCACTTTACAGTCACTGCTCAGTGCTCTGCCGTAATAGCAAAGCTGTGATGTGGCTTGTCCTGGTATTTCTGTTGAGAGAGGATTCCACCTGCTTTGGGATTCAATACAAGAACAGTAACTTGCACATCTGTTAAAACAACCTGACCCCTCGCAATCCACGCCGCTGCCAAGTGGCCACTTTCATAGCTGAACTCACTAAAAAAGTTAGTCACCCTCCTACACAGTCATTAAAAGAGCAGATAAACAAAAGTAGAATTCGCCAACAGATCTCAATGGAGAAAACTGGACTGTAAAATAATTTGTATATACAACCAAAGCACTGGAAAAGAAATGCAGTCTCACTGCTAAGCCAGCAACTATTATCACAAGTGGGGGTGTTCATAGGTGCCCCCAAATCTAAGCACAGTTCCCCCTCTTCACCCATCGAAAGCTGCGGCTATTTGCTTGGTAGTGGAATGCATATTTTTCAGATGACATAAGCATCTGTTAAAGGATGGAGAGACAGACATCATCCCAAATGCTTGTATCTGACACACAACCTGGGGCCATCAGCAAAGGAAAGGAGCACAAGGTAGAGACTGCACAACAGATTATTCCAAAGGAGGACGCATTAAAAGCACAATGTTCAAGGTAAAATGACAGAAGTGAAGTCAGCAGAGAAACTATCTGCCTGTGCCAAGGTCTTTGTCTAAACAAGCTCTGTTGTGGGACCAGAGGGGACACCTCAAACACCACACAGTGCTTGCAATGTTTGTTCACTCAAGGCTGAAGCAGAACCATCATAGCAAAGAGGTGGCTGAAGACCCATGGACAAAGGAGGGATGGGGGGGGAAAAACAAAAACAAAACCCACAGAGGTAGCTACAGCTTTGTGCTGGCATGAACCATACAGTAGGAGTGTAACGGCAAGGCCAGGTCTCCTCCCAGGGCTGCACCTCATGCTTCAGCAGGGAATAAAACAGGGAGGTGAGGAGAGGAGACAAAGCAGCATCATGCCCAAAGACTGCATTTAGGAGTGGGGACAATAGTGAGAAAAACTGTGAGGAGTCACAGCACAAGGAATGGCCTCTGGAGTAGGAAAATGAACGTGGAGAGGACAATTACAGGTTAAAATTATGTTTCCCTCCCCTCCCCCCCTTTCTTTCTTGAATTTTTAAACCCTGCTAATCCCTCCTCCTCCCCTTTTAAAATAAAAAAAAAAAAAAAACAAAACCCAAAACATTCTTTCATATGCTCAGTTCTTCAAAGAAGTTAAAGGATCTGGCACTTTCTCTCCCCTTTGTACCTTCTTCAGATGCATCTGTTGAATATGGAGGAGCACTCCTTTTATATTCCCAGCTCAAAAGGATCAAAACAAGGATCTGGAGACTGATGTCTGAATCGTTACTAGGGCAGAAACCCAAAAGCATTGATGCTAATCTGATCCTGCCTCTGTTCTCTCTCAGATACTCCCCAGCTCCTTTAGCCCTGTGCATCTGTCCTCATCTCCACTACTTCATTGGGGAGGGGGGAAAATCATGACTAAGGTGGCTAGATATTTCTCCTCCTCTGTTATTTTTCCGCAAGTAAAAAATGTCATTTCAGCTAAGCTAAAGTCTCAGAGATGGGGGAGGATTTTATTTTTAAAAAGAACCCATATATTTGCTAGCGAAAGGAGGGGATGTGGATAAAAATCAAAGTTGTTCCAGTGAAAAGAACATGTTCTGATTGTTATAGCTCCAAAGAAACCAAAGTTTCTCATCCCACCTTAGGCTAGTGTCTCTGCCTATACCCAGGTCTCCGCAAACTTCTTTTCCCCAGCTTTGCTGAAGCCTCCTCTCTCAGGCCCTGGGTCACACCAGCTCACATTTGTGTTCAGGGAGGTGGGGACAGGTCGGGGGACCAAGGGAAAGCCACATGGTACAGCACATCACACAGCACTGCCTTCGTCCTCCCTGCAGTCAGCTGGGAATTGAGGTGACGATTATCTTGGTTAACGAGAGGTCATTAATTCCTCTAGGCAGAGGTTCCCCAAGCAATGACAGCCCAAGGGTTGAAGTACTTTTTGCACTGAAAACAATCAAAGCAAGACCATGTGGCTGAGTCTTCCCCAGTTTTAATGGCTGCTCACAGGGCATTTCAGGAGTCTCTTGTTTTGTGCCAGCTGGAATTATGGGCAGTTCTACTAAAAGGACCTTTTTATGGTACAGATAGATGCTCTAATCTGTTTTAATGGCTTTTCCAGCAAAGTCTTTTGACACATTCTCATTACAGTAATGCTTTAATGCAGAAAGCATTCATACGATCAGGATAAAGTCTTCAAGATCTCCTCTTTATGGAGGTTTGGTTTTTTTTATTTCAACAGTTTTTCAACTCACACAGCAGGACCAGCTTTAAAAAGCTGCTTTGTACAGACCAAATTGGGCCAATTCCATCCTTCAACAAAAAAAGCTACTTCCTAGTTACTAGGTCAGCACCGCAGCTGGTGTAAACATGCGTCACCCTCCTCCACAATCCAGGCCAAGTCAGAGAAGAGTTTTGCAGCCAAGAGGTGCCAGCTCAGAATATTATCCAGTTTCCATAGACAGAAAAATGCACAGTGCTCTTACCCAGGAGTGACCTGAGCACAGAGCCCCTTGCTCTTTCACACACCCAGACCTCTGTCCCCTCCAGCTCTGAGCGGAGGACAGGGTAACGATCGCCTCGTCACATGCTAGTTACATGCCCAGACCCCCATTTCTTCCAGCTTCACCAGTTACCTACAGGTAGCCCCTGCCTCTTGCTGGGCACAGCTGTGACTAACAGCACCTCTGGGCGCTAGCAAAGAAGAAAAAGCCTGCCTAGCCCATATAACCAGTGAGCAGTTAATTCCCAGCCTCAGGGAACTGGTTTAAAGGGAGAATGTAACATAGAGCAAAGATGAGACAACTTTTCTGAGCTAAATCAGTTAACCACAAGGTCTTTGCTCTCCTATCAGTGCCAAGAAACATGAATGGATCAGAAACACTGTTTTCAAACCTGGGAAACTTCAGCTCGCTGCTAATAGGAGGGGATAAGGACTGGCCATCCCCACTGACTGCAGAGAACGCTTGGAAATCACCTTCTCTGCAGGTGGAGCGGTTTCCTTCAACACTAGTACATGAGCATAAGCACGGAGTGGCTTGTGCGTGTTGGCCGTGGGAGGCCACCTAGAAAGCCCGGGCTATGGCAGGTCTGACAGCACTGGTCTGCTCCCTCAGGGTACGCCCTGGTCAGGCACAAATTGCAGATCTGGTTGCTGAGTGTCAGTTTGCAGCACACCTAGCTCTGCAGAGCCTCCATCCAGCACAGGTGAGGCAGGGGAAAGACAAATTAGACAACATTTCTGGTTTTCTCAAGTCTAAGCCCTTAGCATCAGAGCAGGCAGCTGGCTCTGCCCGTACACCAGAGCCCATCACAGTCAACCCAAGCAGGCTCTGCCTTTCATGGTCCTAGACTGAACAGTCAAACCAAAAGAGCTGCCTGTGCCAGCCCAGACCAAATCACACCACCTCTGAGCCTTGCCCCGAGGAGGGCTCCACAGCATCACCCTCTCTTCGCTCAGGGCCTCCTGAGCTGCGGGAGGGAACCGACAACGGCACCATTTCTTTTGTGGAAATCCTGCAGCTGAGCGCCACTCCTCACCACTACGTGCAGAGCAAAGGTCTTGCCATGGAACAGCCCCACATTGCGAGAGATACCATTTCTGGCTCTATTACTCTCTTCCTTCACCTATAAAACAGATCCAGTGAAGAGAAGCAAGAAGCTCCTCATTTAGAGAGGCTTGGAAGATGCTTTCATCTCACTGCCACAGCAAGCTAGAAATAATCCAAAGGAATAAGGTATCTTAAATAAACTCTGAGATTCCAAAGTTTCTCTTAAAAAAACCCTACACCCTAAACCCCAGCTTGTCACAGCGCAGAGGAGGAGGATGGGAAGCACAGCCTGGCCCACGAGAGTGCTCCCAGCTCAGACCTCATGCCGCTGGCTACCTCCCCCCTCAGCTAATGCACAAATTAGTCCAACCCCCAGCCTCAAGGGCCCGAGTTTTACCTTAATTAGCAGAATAACCTCCTTCACTAAAATAGCAGAAAGAAAATTCCTTCTGAGTTCTCAGCTAGTTTCTACATCGTGTCCTAGCATCATCAGGCTGCCCCAGCCAAACAAAACTCCCAGTGTCAGCAGCAGAGCTGAAATACAGCCAGTCCCGGGGGAGAGAGTCCCTGCAGCTCTGCACAGGCGACCTGGGAGCATTTCCCACTCCTTGGAGGAGGAGCAGAAAGAGAAGAGGGTGCTCAGCAAGCGTGGCTTATCCTGCAGAGCAGGCAGCGATCCTGCTTCAGACAGCGGAGGCTCATTAAAGGATGTAAACAGGCTGTCTCAGAGGGCAGATTTATTCTTAATGGGAAAAGCAAGGAAAACCCTTGCCTCCTCATTTCACACTGATGATGGTGTGAATGAATTTTATATTGGCTTGAAATAATATTTCAACCAGAGATGACTGCCAGCAGAGGGGGTCATGGGTTTTCTATTTGCCCTGCTGAGAATAAAGGGCTCTTGTGAAAGGCAGAGGGCTGGCAGCAACCCACTGTCAGCAACTTCTGCTCCAGGCCCAGAGGGAACGGGCAGCATCTCAGCTCCACTGGAGCAAGGGAGACCTCTGTTCCCACAGCTGCCAAGGGAATGGTGCACCATGACGGTGTGGAGAATGGGGTCTGGACAGAGCCCCAAGCCAGGGGGAAAGGCCACTCTGATGGAAGTGAAGCAAGCGACAGCTCACTACCCAGATGACATAATGAGGGCAGCACACATGTCTTTGCAGGAGAGGCTCAGTGCCTCATGTCCACTTAGCTCTGATGGGAGATGAAAAGTGTGGTTTCCTGGACAGGAACCAGAGCCTGCTGAAGTCTCAGGTTTCCATGGACTTCAGTGGCTTGGCAGGAGACCCACCGCTGCAGCAGTCCAGCTACCAACCCTGCAGAACTACATTCTGCATCCAAGTGCAAAATGACCCCTGCCTCAATAGCATTTTCACCAGCACTAAGATCTAGTTAGGTCAGAACCACCACATACACAGACAGCACACTCTGGCCGCGCACAGAGGGAATACACTAAAAACCTACCAATTAGTAGATGAGACAAGTGGTGTGGCTGTGCTTCTGAAGAGCGTAACTCCCCAGCTTGCAGTAGGGGCCAGCTCACTTATCTTCCCATGTTTGACAAGTCCCCATTGTGCTCACAGGCTGCACCCTCTGCCACCTGCAAGCAGTGACCTTTCCTCAGAAGCAATGAGAGCTCTTCATCCCACCTTTGGTGCATAGCAGCATTGCTATTACTCACTGGAAACTGGGGTCAAAGGGACCCATCTATACCCCAGCATCCCCCCAGCAGGGCAGAGCATCCTGATCTGCAGGGTCTGTGCAGCTTCCTGGCAGAAAGCAGTTGTTACTGTGTTAATTAGTTGCTGCCAAACATTAAGTTTGCAGCGTGACRGTGGGATGTGAGTACGGAGCCAGCAGCACATCTGCTTGAGGCAGCAGCACCATCCCGGTTTGGAGTCTCACTTTTCCCTTCCCCATCACTGCTCAGCTCCCTGGTCCTGCAGCCACAAACACCAGTGTCTGTGCAGGGATTTCCCCCCCAACATTAGCTGATCAGAGGGCACTGCAGGAACGAGCCAAACCGGGTTCCCCAGGTTAATGGGAAATCTGTCACTTGAAATGTCACCAGTGATGTTGCAATGATTAAATCCCAGTCTGAAGTCCCCAGCCTATTTCTTATTGACTAAATCAAGTGCCTTATATTGACAGGGCTTCTGTAAAACGTGCCAAGGCGCAGAGAAATCAATTCATTATTAGACTAGGCAGGCCACGGAGGTAAATTTGAAAGGTTTCCTGACAAAAAACAAGAAGTCTGGTGTTTTTCCAGCCATAATTCAACCCTCTCCTTCACATCTTGCCTCCACCCTCAAAGGTCTGATGGGTGCTATTGACTGACAGGCACTGAGGAGAGGAGACGTGTTTCTGTCAGCTCCATCCCTACCCGCTGTCCCCATCGCGTTGCTGCTCCGCGCCTGCCAGGGCTCTGCTCTCCACATCCTCACTCCAGCCAGCGCCCGCTGGGGCAAAAGAGGCAAAGCCTCTTCCCAAGCAAGAGCACCCTGGGGAGCTTGCAGCCTCCGTCAGGGGAGTCAGACCTCAGCTTGAGGAAAAGGCTGGGAGGGGAGGAGGCCACTGCGGCTCCATGAAACAGGCGTACCAAAACCCAGACTTACTTGGCCCTGGGGTAATTTGGCAGTGCTGGAAAGCACCCTATTGATAAAAAGGGAAAGAACTGAGACAAAACGAGCCAGCTCTACAACTCGACAGCCTAAGCTGACCAAATATCCATTTTCCTTAGACACCTCTTTTTTTTTTTTTACTACTCAGCTGCAGGTAACCCATGGTGCAATTATCGGATGCTCTAAGCCCCTGCATCTTCTACCAGAGCTCATGGGTATCCAAAGCCTTACTATTGCCATCTCTCTGTCATCACGCAGCTCCTCTAGAAGTGGGATCATCCAAAATTAAATGAGCATTTTTGGAGTGTGGGGCTGGACTAACTAGCCAGGCATGTCTCATGCTAAACAGGACAGCAAAACTAACCCTATTGGGGGCAGGGGAATGACGACAGCAACATCCCTGAGACAGACTGCAAAAATATGGAGGGAAACAGCTATACAGCTGTGCAAAGTACCAAACCGTAGTCCTGCCCCCACCTTATTTTTTTTTTTTTTAAAGAAACAAAACTAGTGTTATCCAACATACCGTGATAGCAAAATCAATTCCTTTGCACCAAATTACCTCTATTTAAATAGATTTATTTTACAACGATTGCCAGAGAAATGCATCTTCTATTGGCAGTAAAGCAAGGCTCTTTGCTCCTTTTAAAAGGAAAGGAAGCTTTTCACAATGTGTTACCAGCAGGGAAGATGTTGAGGGGCTCTATTTTCTACTTAGTGCTCTCTGTAATATGACTGCTTATGCAGCTTCAAAAGGAGCAGGAGTTTTTACAGTTAAAGAGGTACAAGGAGCTTTGCAACATCAGCCACCCTAACCAGCACATAGCCTACTGAATTGAGCAAAGGTTGCTCCTTGCTTTCCCGACCTGTCTGGGAACACCTGAGTTTTGGGGAAAATGAGCCTAAAGCAAGCATTCGCTTGCAGCCCTGTGAGTGGTTTTGAGACCTGGCTTCCCTGGCTATCAGAGGGACAGCAGCTGCTACATCTGTGTCAGTCGTGGTTACGCTCACCTTATGGGGACAGAGTAAGGAGCTTAAGCCTCTAAATTTATCCAGCTCCCCTGGCAGCAGTCCCCTCATCCCCTTCACTGCTCTCCCAGTCACAGGAGGACACGAGAGATGCTGCTTGGCAGGGACACTGCCATACAACCTCCCGAGCCAGTCTGAGGGATTGTTATTGGATCTCTGTACCATTAACTGCTTGTTAATGGGTGGAAGGAGCATTTGCAGGAATAACCTCTATTAGTCATCCCATGCTCAGCTGAAGGCAGGGCCAGGAGTGCTCAGCAGGGCTCCAGAGCCTTTCCTCTGGCAGGATCTAACCAGGCAGGACTTAACTCCTCCATCGAACACCTATTGATGGTCTGACACCCCTCCCCATTGCATCCCAAAGAGCCAGGGTGCAGGTAGATGACGGGAGAGCCTGCTCAGCCCGTCGCATTTCTCAGCACAACCACCCTGCTCTGGGACAGGTGCTGATCAAGAGATTCAGCAGTCCTCCCTGGCATCAGCAGGGCAGCAGAGAGGGAAGCAGAGAAGACACTGACCTTGAAAGGGGTAGACAAGGCCAAAATTTAACTGGGCTTCTCCCTAGAGCCTACTGGGAGCATGGAAGAGATGCAGATGATCCATTTCCTCTAGCAGGATGCATACCACTGTTTTTCCCAATTAATCTCCAATTAAACACTGACATAGAGGAATCAGAGAGCAAAATTAAGAAAAATGCTAGGACACAAATTCAGTTAGGGCCAAGTCAAGAGTACTTAAGTATCCAGAAATAAACATGCCTGACATCCGGTTGGAAAATTACGCTTTCCGAGCCATTGTTCACAAGAACGAGTACTGAGCACTCGGCCACCCCATTCCTCCCTCCACCGAGGAAGTGCAAACCAGGCACATCCCTCCCCATCAGCAAGGGAGGTTTCCTCCCCAGTGAGGGCACAGAAGCTCAACCCAGACCCCAGGAAAAGGGAAGACTCCCAGGGAACAGCACCAGAGCGAGTCACTCATGTTTTAGGTGCTTTTGCAATCGCTCATACTGCAGCCATGTCCAAAAGACCCTGTTTCAGCCCATGTTCCTCTCAGCACAAAGTGCTGTGCAAAGCAGGACTGAAAGGTGCTCCTTGCTTCAAGCAGCTTACAGTGTCAGCACACATCAGGAGGCAGCTAGCTTGTTCGGGTAGTTCACCCACCCCACAGCCTCAGCCAGCACAGACAGGGCCTTCCTAATCTGCACAGGGGAGATGAGACCATGGAGGACCCCCAGCTGGACCAGACTGGCTTGCAGAGCCACCTGCCCCTCACAGACTAGCACCCCATAATGTCTATTAGCCTCTGCCCTGGATATTAGTAAATCAGATGAGACAGACTGAGCAGTGGAGACATGCAGGCAAGGGAGCACAGTCTGACTACGGTCACTCTCAGAGCTACTAACAGCACCTAGGATTTCTTAGTACGGCTACTAAGTGAGTATTGGCCTGGCCAGATCAAGCTTACTTCACAGAGATGGCGAGGCAGATCCAAGAAAGCTTCTTCCAGTCTGTAAAATCGTGACTTCCAAAACATGCCCTTGATCTCCCGGGCTGAGAAGGGTGGGAAAATACTGTGTCCAGGAACAGCATCTCAGAAAAAAGCCAAACAGGTCCACCCCATCCAACTCTCACACCTGCCAAGGAAGTTCACTGGAAGCAGCAGACAATAACTCAGCCCAGCAAATAGAAGCAATCTCATACTGCTGATCTCAGGCTGGGCAAAGCAGAAAATCAATGAGGTGCCTTGGATTTGTGTCAGAGTCAGGGAAAGCGTCAAAGACAAACCCGGTGGATTTTTCGCTGTTTGCTCTCATCGAGCTGAGAGCATGCTCAGCTTATATTCCACCAAGAAATGAGCCTGAAGATTGAAATCCCCCTTCGCATCCTCCGAATTCCTCCTCTTGCTCTTTCTAGTGCCTGCCAGTGTCTTTGGCCTTTTTGTGAATTTCCTTAACAAGTCTTCTCTCCAGCACAGAAGAGCTGCTCTTCAACTGGATAATAAAGGGGCAATGCACAGGGCCCATGGGTCCCAGCAGCTCACAGRGCAGCTGAGAAATAGCGCAGAGCGCTCAATTGGCAGATAAGGAACTAATCCGGACAGAAAATTGGTTTTCCATAATATTGTGTGTTCTGCAAAAGGAAGGAGAAAGAGGCTGGATGGGGCTCAGATCGCACACAGTGATCTCGGTAAGCCAGGCAGACATACAAGCATGACAACCTGTTTGCAAGGAGCTGATCTGCAAGCTCAGCCACCTGGACCTACAGCAGACAACAAGGCCTAATCCAGGCGAGTGGGCACTACAGGAGCCTGGGACCTTGCTAGCTGGAGCAGAGCACTGGTCTGTCTTCCCCGGCACCAACACAGGACAAAAACAAGGGCAAGAAAAAGAAGAGCTAGAAATAGGCAACCTAAGGACAGTCCCTCACCGAGGATCATTTCATCCTAACCTCATTAAAACAGAAGGCTGATTTATGCCCCAAACAGCATATTCTTTCCAACATTTTTATTTTACAGCCTTTGCTCTCAGAACTCCAACTGCACATCCACACCCATGCCCACACACCACAAGGGACACTACGCACCTCTGAACTGCCATGATGTATTTCGGTAGCAAGTTGCACAGCGTAATTTGTCCTTTGACATTGACCCGAGAGGCAGGGGAGTGAGGGAAGAGAAAAAGTATTTTTTTTCTTATCACAGTTGAATCAGCAACAGCAGCTGTGGGATTACACAGCCTGGTTCCCTTCCCTCCCCRAATCAGGGTCAGGTCCCTCAGTCCTGCAAGCGAACAGTTGAACCGTGGGCCTGACGATTAACATGCAAGACAGAGGAGAGAACCAGGGCTCATTTTCAACTTGTCAGGGCCCACAAAATAAATTACAGAATAAAATCCCAGAATGACAGAATAATGAGCAATTCATTTGAAATGTAAAATAAATAGGTAAATCTCTAGTGAGCTGGCAGAATAAATGGGATTCAGCTGACATTTGGTGATTAAATTAAACAGTAATGACCTCATGAATAATGGGCTACAGGATTGAATTTGGAGGGCAATATTTTCTTAAGTGGGGGGCAGAGGGACAACATATCCAGTAAGAGGCAAGCTACACTTTTTGCATTACTTTTCAACGCTCTGCACAAACTCCCCACTTCTGAAGTGCTGCACAGCCCTGAGGACACAGACCTCCTCTGCAGAGGCTAACCAAAGCCCTGTGCCTCCAAGAGCCTTAGACAAGATCTTCAGCAGCAAGAGGATTCCCAGCCCTGAACATCTGGTACTTCTGGCCCAGGCACAGAGTGGCCAAGGGGCAACCAAAGGGGATTCCTCCTCCTAGCAGGCAGCTGCAGCATTAGTTCGGGGCACGAGCAGGAGCACAAGTCCTACTGCTCCCTTTGGGGTGGGGAAAAAGAAGTTAAAAACAACAACAAAATAATCATTGGGGCATGCAGCAGAGCATCCTTCCTAGCAAGGCCACCTCCTGTGCTCAGAGACTCCCACCTTCACCTGTGTTGTGCTCCAGCCCTCCTGTGCCCCAGCCACCCGGGCACACGTCCTCCTCTCCCATGTCACTCCACACCAAATGCAGGGCCAGGTTTTCTAGTTTTCCCCTCCCTCCCCTGCCCTCAGCTACTGGTATTATGTTGGTATTATTAAAGGATTATGTTATCAGGGCTTCTAGGGTAATGACAGCTGCTGTTTCTTGACCTGCAGTTCTAAGTTTGTTCTTTTACTTATCAGCTACCRACAGAGCTGTCACTGACCCCTGCTGTTATTACGAGCTAAATTCACTGGTGTCCCAAGATGCCTTCCCCCATCTGCTGCTGGCCAGCCTCTTCTCTAAAAAGCAGGAATCCCTGAGGATATGGGGCCAATCTCTCCTTTCCCAGCCAAAACCTTGGCAGCCTGGGGATGCAGTTGATGAGGGAGTTTATTTCTTCATTTGCTTTAACTTAGTCATTGACCAAGGAAGATGTGAAAAGTGAAATTTCATCTTGGCTCAAGTCCAGAAAATCCTGTTTTGTATCAAACAGAACAAAAACAAAGACTTTGTTTCAAAACATACTTAAGTGTTTCAGAAAAACACAAATACCGAAACTTAAAATATTTATCTTCCTGCCTCACTTCACCCTCCAGTCACCAGCTTTGACTCAAAACTTCATTTTGCAGCTCTGCTTGGAAGAGGTTTTCTCCAGCTCCTCAGACTTAGCAGCAGCAACCCTTCACGCTACGCAAGGACAGTAAGCCACAGCAAAGCCACCGTCCCCTTCCTGCGTACAGCCCCCCACTGTTCACAACACCAGAGGTGAAGACACCAAAGGCAGCAGGGAACCCCAAACCCTGTGCCGTTTTTGTTGTGGCAGCCACTGCTGGGCTACAGGGTGTGCAGAGACAGATGCCTCCTGCCTTGTGAAGCTCAGTCCGAGATCAGGCAAGCCAAGAGAGGCCCTACTGTCCCATTGGGGAAGGGAGATGCGGTACAACCGAGACCAGGTTGCAAATCTACAGTCTTAGTAGTTACTTGTGCAGACATCTGCTATGAAATGAAGTCCTCCTCGATTTTATACAGCCTGCCTGGATCTGCATCTCCTTGAGTCCCAAGGCAGTCTTACGGCTAAGGCTGTATTTGAGAAAGGAGGGATAGCAAGACTCAGATATGCAATATTGAGGGACAGAGGCCATTCCAAGATGGGAAAGGAGAATAATTAACTCATCCAGATAACATCCAGTGTGACAAGTATTGCCATAGCAATGTTTCACTTAAAATCTGCAGCACAAAACATAGGTGATTTGGTTAAGAACTGTTCCCTTTGCTAATGCAGAACAAAGTTGCTGGTCTAATAACTTTTTTCCCCTCTGCAAATCAAAGCTAAGCAGAAGTGTTGCCACAGGCCAATAGATTGAGAGCTGGGAAATAAATCAAACTCTACAGAGATATAAAACCTAATAATTCTATTAAGACCAAGTTAAGACAATTAAATACTGGTGAGACATCAAAAAGCTAAGTAGCCTGGAGAAGTTGATTTTATAAATGAGCCGATTCATTTAAATCTATGCCCTCATAAATTGCATTTCATTCCTGCTACACATCTCAAGCCCCAAACCTCTCTTGCCGAGAGTCATACAGTCCTGCTAAGGGAGTCACCTGGAAGCAATGCTCCTCTCAATTACTCTTCACCTTGTATCAGTAAGGAGTGAGCTGCACGTATGTGGCTAGGGAAGTTTGTAAAGGCACAGATAATTCAGCATTTCTGATTCTCCTTCAGAATCAGAAGGAATTTAAGTGTCAAAATACTTTGCTGGCCTTTATTACTATTCTCCATGCATCTCTCCTCTTGACCTGAGCCTCTCTGTGCCACAAAGCTCCTATCTATAAACTAGGGAATTACATTACTCCACAGTGATGTGACGAAAAAGGCAGGTAATTAAGGTTTTTAAAGGCTCTGGGACTTTGACATAGAAGGTGCTATGCAGAGGCAAAGGACTGTCAGGAGAAATACTGAGTTTGATTAGAGCAAGCATCAATCCTGGGGGCACGGATGCCCCATTTGCCCTAAATACCAGCAGGGGTCTGATCCAGCCCTGGATAACAATCATTTAGATGGAGTTTACGTACGTGTAGAAGAGGAAACTGGGCCTTGTGTTGCATGGCTGGTACATTTAACAATGCTCAGTGACATCCCTCCAGATGTACACCAGGCACTTGTGAGGCTGACTGAGCCCAGGATGTTTTCAGCTTTTATGTCCAGGCAATCCATCTTGTCCCACAGGACCACAGGCACAGCTCTGCCCCAGCCACCCACTCAGGGTGCATGGTTAAGGAGCCTCAAAAGGCATCCCCCCCATGCACCCACCTAGCCCACAGCCTCTGGACCTGCCAAGAACTGGAGATCAGCTCTTCCAGTTCAGATCCAGACCACCACCACTGGTGTTGGCACTAGGGTAAGCGGCTGCAAGTCCCCTTCCTCCTGCAACCCGAATGCCTTCAGAATAACCAAAGGCATCTGCATTAGCCCTCAACACCCTGCGAAGCAAAGGGCATTCCTCTCTCCTATCACACTAGGACCAGAGCTACCTCTAGCAGAAGAGAAAGTAACTCACATCAGCAGCACCAGTCATAAAGAAGCTGAAGAGGATTTCACTACACAGCTCTGTACAAAGCAAAATCCCTGCAACATACTTGTCGTAAAGCCTGAAACAGCTGTGCAGCTGATCCCCATGCACCTCCTTGCTCGCTCTGGGTAATGCTACAACTGCTGCCTTGCGGGTCTCTCAGTAAAGCTATTCCAAGCTAAACCCCAGCCACAGTGCACTGGAAAATAAAATAATTAAAAAAAAAAATCATATGGCTAAATCCCTCTACATCATCTCCTGATGCTTCTGCTGGGAGACCAGCAAGTTTCTGCTGACCCAGTTTGTTCTAATTCACAACAGCTTGGGAGAACAGGACAAGTAACACAAACGAACAATGTGACATAACTCACCCCCTCCTAATCTCTCTCTCCCCCTCCACTTCCCTCCCACTGCTCTTTCTTCAGCCTCCTCCTCTCTGCCTGACTAGCTGCATCCTCCTCCTCTCCTGTCTTTCCACGTCTGTAGGTTTATCTGCACAGCCTCACAGATTAAGTGCCCTGACCAAATGATGAGAAAAAGAAAACCTTTATCTGGCCAGCAGAATGAAACAGATAAAAAGCAAAAGCCATTAGGAAATATTTGGGCTCAGCTCTATACCTTTCTGGGAGGCAATTCCAGGGGCGAGTCTGGGGTTTCCCTGTGCATTCTTCCCAGTGGCCCCACAATCTTCTACCCGGGCAGAAAGCCTACAAGCCACAGCCAAGGTGTAGGTAGTTAAAGATGCCCTGGGATTTCCAGCACGTGCTGGATTTGCTGGGGTTGCAGATCCCAGCAGAGAAGCGGAGCTTTTAAGACAACCATGGCCTTGGCAAATGCCCAACAGCAGAGTCCCATGCATTCCCAAAGGTTAAGAGCAGGCAATGCTTTCAGAAGCCTTTCTGCCAAAATGTCAGCAAATTCTGCATCGCTAGCAGCCTCAACAACAGATAATAACCCTAATAAAATAAAGAGGCTAATACACCTGAACCAACATCTAGTAAAAAAGGGAAATTTAATTGGAAATGTTGTCTGCAATTTAAATGTCAAAGGAGAAATCGTTCCTGTGCTTCCTGCTGTTCACAGCCATAAGCCAGCAGTTTCAGTGGCTGAGGAGGGGTGACAAGGAAATGTCAAGGTGGGGCTTGGTGTTTCAGCTCCCTGCACTTGCTGATCCCTGCTCTGTGGGGTGGACAGACACTGCCCTGACAATCCTGTTCAAGTCTGCATTCCCAGATACTCAGCCAACAGCTTTTTAAAGAAGGTGACCAGAGTGCTGCCAAGGACGAAACCAGGCTGGGGGCTCCCAGCACAAGGTTTGCAGCACTCCAACTCCTGGGTCTACCTATGCCTCACTCCCACCACACCGCTAGGCACATCGYGCCTTTGCTCTAAACGCACAGCTTCACCCACAGCTGCTCTTCTCTGCAGACGGACTCTCAGTAGGGGCAACACAGCCATGCACTTCAAATTGCGTGCAGTGCCACAACATCCACAGGAACTTTTCAAAACCTGCAAAAACCTGACAGAGCCCATGAAGGATGCACACAGGCGGAGAGAGCTGGGCAGAAGCAGAGCCAGCTCTGCAGCAACTCGCTCAGCAGCTGCCTCGCCAGCCAGCTCCAGCCAAGTCCCTTTCCCCAGGGACCCATGTTCTGTGCTCACACAAACACGCTGGAGCCAGCAAAGTTCAGGGCTGGGGCAGCTCCACTAACACAACCATGTTCTGCAACTTAGTGAAGGTAAATCAAAACATTAAGGTCCCCTTGAAGAAGTGTCACATCCTGAGTGGTTTTTATTTACTTGCCTGCGAGCAATCAGTTGTTTAGACAGACATCCAGCTTCATTTGTTTACAGTGGTACAACAGGAGGCATATTTGTTTTGTATTGATGACTTAAGTTAAACCTCTTGTTTCTTGGACTTCCTTTTTTGTGTAAAGAAGATGACACTTGCTACATTAATACACAGAATGAATTCAATTTTGTGATCGCACAGAAGCACATTCCCCCTTCCTCCCCCTGCACCACTGTAACACTCCCATGCAGCAACCCCAGCCACAGTGGAATAAGAGCCTTTTGTTCCCACAGATAAACTTCACAAAGGGTTTGTACACTGGGCCCCAACTCAGAAAGCACCCAAACCGCGTGCCCGAGGGCATGTATTTGAAAGCAACATGGCATGAGATGAATGCTGGTGGAAAGGTTGGCTGCATGATTACCAAGGTCACAGCACTGCATTTGTTTTTAAAATGATTGACTTGCATTCATGCTAGTTGAGGGCAACAGGAGTGTTAGAAGTGAGTAACTTTTCAAATGCCCTGCTGAATGATCACATTTATTTCAACTTAGAAATGAGCTTAAATCRCACCAGTTTGGAACAGCTCCCACCCAATCTACTGGAGATAAGTGTTTTGATTAAACTGAAGGTTTGGGTGATTATTTTCATGGTGGAAGGGATTTATTTTTTAGGTTCAGTTCTAGAAAACCTGAGTTTCAAAAAAAAAAAAAAGATTATTTGACTTCCATTTGGAACAAAATCACTTAAAATACATCTCTTGGTGCTTCCTGTGAAATTCTCTTTCCCACTTTTGACCTACTTGAATTTGAACACCTTGCTGGCTTTGCTCACATTCACCCACGCGCTGCCTGCAAAGCYTTGTGCTCTACTTGAAACTTTTGCCAGGAAAGCTAAATAGGTTAGAGCTGAGACATTTCAGCTGCAGAGGTACAGCAGTGGAAGTCTGAGGGGCCCTGGTACAGCAGCAAGAGGGACCACACACAAATATAGCTGAGCCTACTCACAGTAACACTCAACATTTAGGAGTAAGCTTGCATTCAGTCCAGGAATAAAAACTGACTCCTTTAAATCACATCTGGGGTTGAAGGGGATGGATGAAGATTTTCTCCCCTTCAAGTCATTCTCACCGATTGCCAAGAGCCAGCATTACTGGGGGAACCTGGCCTCTCCGTACATTGAATTTTCACAATAACACACACACACACACTCTATCCTGGCAACTACAGCAGAGCACTGACTGAAGCCTTCGCCTCCTTCACCCCATAACAGAGAACCCCTTGATTCAGCAGCAGAGACGAGGTGCTCCAGCTCAGCTCATCAGACAGGTCAGGCCCCAGCTCCTCCAGCAGCAGAGCTGCCAGCCAAGTCCCCATCCGAGAGAGCCACTCCTGCGCGCTGCTATTGTTCTCRCCCCTTTTTGCATCTGTTCCTCTTGAAGCAGGATCAGACTCCAGCAGCAGCAGTGCGACAGCTCTACACCTCCCAGGGAGACCTTTCCTCTACCTCTCCTGGGAGGAGGTCACCATTAGCTCTTCCAGGCCTGCCAGCCAAGAGCGCACCCCACACAAGGCTCCACACCACTGAAGGGAAAGAGCACATTGTTTACCTGAAAGCCTGGCTCAACCTTACATTTCAAATGCTTTTGCTCACTTTCAACAGGCTACAAAGTTTTTCCCCTTTAAGAGCAGCTGTTACAATAGGAGACACCCCAGCTGACACCGAGCCAAATGAAGCAGGCTATGTGCTTAAAGATCTGATTCCCACCAGGCCCCACTTCGCACTGTATCAGATCTCAGACTGGCTCTCCAGCAACACTCACGGTAGCACTAGGCATATGCCAAGCTCGGCATTTACACCAAAGCTCCTTACAGTGCTCAAGTTCTTTTCAGGAGCTGGACTTGGGCAAGAGACCATGCTTTCAGTACAGCTCCCACCAGCCCTCTCCATGCACTGAAGGGGAAAACCGCAGAACAAACTTTCCCGTCCTTACCTGCTTCATCTCAGCACTACAAGGAAGGGCCAAAAGCATTTTGATTATAGAGAGCATTTGCAAAGCTCAAAGCATTGTTATTACCTATAATTAAAGTGTCCCGTTCAGCCCACAAGGACATTCTCTTACATGCTTCTAACCAGCGAAAGTATGTTTTTAGAGATGTCTCTTACCTTACTAGACAAGGACCTTTTAAAAGCTGTTATTTGCTGAATTCTCAATTAGCACATCATTCCCTTCCAAAGCCTCGCTGGAGCCTCCTGGAGGAAAGCAAAGCCCAGTCCAAACAGTATATCAAAAGCTACCACAAACAACCTTTCCAGCTATTATAATGTAGGTTTACATTCTGCACATTCAGCAGAAACTGCGTTTGCTGTGAAGGTTACAGTTATTAAAATACACATACATTGTCTATTTAGAGCCCTGAAGGCTACAGCCTTGACAATTCGCACACAGTCAGATTCTTATCTCTGCTACACCAGCACCGTGCTGGTGCCACCCTAAATTTTAGTGGAAAGCTTCCCAGGTTTGCCCTGGAGTAACGAAAATCAGCCCTTGGTCGTGAAGGGAGACAGAAGAGACACRGGTATTTTATTTATAAAGCCTCCCACTCTCTGCCTCCCTGCAAATCACATATCCTGCCAAGTCACTGCACACTGAAACCAGAATTAAAATACAATAAATTATCTTAAGAAAAAAGTGCCAAAACCTCATCCTCATAACACTTCCACAGACGAAGACAATTGAGTACAGAGGATCCAATTAGGAATAAAGAGAGAAAGGCTCAGAAGAATGATAGCACTCAGGGAAGCAAAGTGGCCTTTTAAAGGGCTACATTTGCACACAGAGCSTGGTACCGGCAGGACTGGGGAGCAGCCTCTGAAGGTGGGACTGTCACCACGAGAAGCAGCAGGTTTTGGCTGACCTGCAAGTGCCAGGGGGGTAAGGGAGGGGAGCTTAAGCCTAGCTAGGGTCATTCCAGCGRTCGAAGCCTGGACACCCCCCAAGCAAACAGGGGAGTTGCTTCACCACTGACTTCCCTAGGTGCAGGATGAGACCACGCCAGGTCAGGGCTCTGGGCTAAGACTCCAGAGCAGCCCATTCCTGGCTCTCCCATCAATCCTCAGGACAGGCTCAAGACCAATGAAGGGAGAAACCTTGTCATGGCACCTCCTTATGGTGACAAATACCAYGTAACAGTATCTTGGCAAATTAACAAAGCAGAGTCTGCCCAGCATCTCGCTTCTGCTGCACAATGAGGTTTATATCTCTGTCCCCGGCCAGTCGCATCCACTTTGAGTCTAATCCTTCAAACCAACTGCATCCGTCCCCTTCACAAGGGCAGCGGGTGGCACAGGGGAGCCCCAATCCCAACCAGGCCAGAGGGGTTTCCAGAACAAGTAATAACACTGTAGTCACAAAGCATATTGCTCTAGCAGCAGATGAAACCCCACATTAAAAAAACCTCTTGCGGATCCCACTTGCCCAGAACCACACCAGGGGAACGTGAGTGCCCTTGAAAAGTCTGTGATCCACCTTGCACTTACATCGCTCTGGAAGGCTATTCCTCACCCAAGATAAATAACCCTCTGCTCAGCAGGGCATCAGAGTGTTTACAGATTAATTTTTTTTCCCTAAAGAACATCTACTCCATAAAACAACAATTAGCTGCACTCTGAATTTATGAGTGTAATTTGCAATGCTGTTAAAGCATGGGCAGCCATGGCTTTCACGCAACGGTAATTGTTTGCATTGCTGTGAAGGAGCCAGAACAAGGCACACTGCTGGCTTTTTTGGGGGGTTGCTGGAAAAAGGAGAGATTGTTGTCCTTCATAGGAGAAAACTTCCACCACCTTCACAGGGGACGCACAGGTACCATTATTGCCTGCAATGATGCAGTGACCACCCCAAAAACATGTGATTTGATTTCCAACACAGAGTGTGGTGGGAAGGATTTTGTTGTGGGTTTTGGTTACCACATCAGTCAGCTTGGGTTACATCAGCAATAACGAGATGAGGCAACAAGGACCAAGCAAAGGTGGAAGCTAAACATTTCAGAGAAGCAATAGTAATTAAAAGACTTCACATCATTTAGAAATGAAGGAAAAACATTAGGAGTGGTGTCTTCCCCATCAAGCTACTTTAAGTAAAAGTCACCAGAGTCTGATAAGAAATTATTAGCTTAGAAACTTCGATGTCTCCAGGGGAAACACAGGTATTAAAAGAGATGAGCCTTGATGGAGTTAATGGTGTTTTCACATAGCCAAGATCCCTAATGAAAGTGAACTCATTTGCATATCCAACCACTCAGCACTAGCCTGTGCCAACTAACCAGCAGTCTCCTACAAGAGGTAAAAAGGGCAGAAGCACCAAGTTTCCATTTTTTTCCTCTCCCTCCCCAGGTCTCCCAGCCATTGCAGCAGCGAGCCGCTCTGCCCATGACTCGACCCAGTGCAGGTGACCACATGCTGCTCAGGGCCAGCTCCAGGGTACCAGCAGGTTGGCTGGARCGCTGGCAGCTGAAAGAGGCAGTTTTAACATTAGCCAGAGAGCTTGTGAAGCCAAGAGGCTGTTTTCAAAAGGAAGGGAAAAAAGGCTTTCTAATTCATAGCTGCAAGGTATTTACCTTAATGTTAAGTGACAATTGCTTGCAAAACAATATTGCAGAAACTCCCTGGAGGCATTAATCAGAGGTTGTATCTCCCACTCTCACTAAGCATGGAGAGCGACAGATACAGATAGCACCGCGGGGCAGGGGCTTTCATTCACAGGCTGCCAGCAGCAAAAGCATCAAACTCCCATTTGGGTTCCTAAATTGGGAGCCTCAGAGCCTTTGTGGGTCTAGACCCAAAGCCTTTCTGTGAGTTTCTGAAGATGATGACCAAGGCTCCAACCACTAGAAATCAGAGGTCTGTTATCAAAGCCCTTCTGGAGCCAGGCACTCCCAGGTCTGTCCCCGGGTCCCCGCAAGCATGGTCTGCCGCACCAGCAAAAGGCCCTGCAGCTGCTGGAAGAAAACAGCGGTGCCTGCCAGATCCCTCCCGTGACCAGGGGAGGGTTTCCGATGCAGAGAGGAAACAAGTCGCTTTTCCCAGCCTCTCCATCTGTGGGGAGAAACAATCAGTCTGACTCCACTACAGCTGCCCAGGGTAACGGGAGGGGTTTTTTTGGTTGGTTGGTTTTTTGTTTGGGTTTTTTTTCTCCTTCAAAGTACCAACACAGCAAGGAGGCATGGGGAACAGCAGCATATGGGAGCTGAAGCCCTCCTCCCCAGCCCCCGCCACCCCTCCTGCCTGCCAGCAGGCTGCACCCGCAGAAACAGATGGTCCCTTCAGGTCACAGCTCCTCCAGACTCATAGCGTGCAGCCAAAGCCAAGAAGGCAGAAATAAATAGTGTGCGATTTAATGGAAAAAAAGAATTTCATACGGAAGAGGCCAAGCCCCATCTGGCCAGAGGCAACACCAACAAGTCATGGAGCACTGCTACAGACAGCCGGCACCAACGTGCCTTTCTGCAAGGAGGGTCGGGGCTCCCTCCACGCCACGAGGGCAGCATCTTTGCTCCTTGCTTATAACAGACTTCTCCAGCAGCAGCACTACGCCTGTGCTTAGAGTCCTGCATCCCTCCTGCCCCATGCAAGACGCACAGCACTCATGGTGGCTACTTCAGGAAGACCACGTTTGCTGTGATGCCAAAGATCCCACCCTGACCTCTTTCCAGCCTTCTCCTATCTTGCCACCCTCCCATCCCTGCCATTTTGGGTCTCTACCTCGAGCTGCTGCTTGCCTCCACTATCACCATCAGCCCGCTTCCCCTTTCATTTCCCACCCCTCATTCCACCTTCTCTCCCCAAACTCATCTCAAGATGTGCTGCTAGATCCGCCTTCCTGCAAAATATATACAAAATAAAGTGTATCCTACCGAGACGGGGCTTTAAATCCTTATTCCCTTCATTGTAAGCATCATTTTTAAATGGTAGAAGCACGTCTACAGATTTATGTGCATCTTTAAGGTCTAATTTACATAAAAAAAAGTGCAATGTGTTTCTTAGCCCCAGGGCACAGCAGATACGAGGAGAACACCTAATGAATTAAAAAATGTTTGGATAAAACTTATATAAACTCTTACATATGCTAATAAGATGAAAGGCTATAATTATGAGCTGAATTGTGTACTAACACAAGTAGCTCTGTGCAATAAACGACAGAATTTCAGTGTCCTTGAATCCAAAATAACATATTGTGAGAAGACACTTTCCCATAAATCTATCTCTGTAGGTTCTTTTCAACACCTCTGGAGCACAGGCGATGCTAAGGGATGCAATAACAACTTCTCAGTTGGCATAAATTTCATCTTTATAGGGATCACCCCCTATTTAAGGGCACCTTTCCACTTCCTAAAGAGCACTGATAGAAGGTAATTATAAACCTTCTCTCGCATGATTTGGATCATCAGCTGGCATTCATAGGAAAGGTACATCTAAATGAGGTGTGTGTGTTCATGGAGGGGGATATTCTCACCAAGTTTCAATACACTGATCTTTTCATCCAACATAAATTTTTAATGCAGGAGCAATTTAATTTTGCAATACAAAGCTTGGAAGCAATAGAGTTTGTGTAAACAGCCAGCCACAGGGAGACTGCACTCTACAAACATGTACTGCCAACAAAATCCATTTCCACAGCCGTTTAATTCATGAGTTACTGTCCGTCGTGCTCAAAACATAATTCTCCACGGCACTCAGCCTCCCCACCCATGGCAYCAAATAACAACACCCAGGGCACCGCTCAGGGTGTTGCCAATTTAGACTGTAATCTCTGTACAGTGCTGTCCTGCCTCRATAGCCTCACGCTGCAAAGCACACCTGCATAAAGCGGGGCTTGCAGAAAGCAGCACTGCATCAACGGGAAGGAAGCCCCTTCTTCCCTCTCACGACCTCGGGTGGGCATCTCTCCCTGCCCCAGTTACTCCGCTGCAGGGTAGGGACAATAACTCCTCATCTCCCAGAGGAGGAATTCATTAGCATTTCTTATGCCTCATGCATTAAGGTGATGAGACACAAAAAGCCCAGATCATCAATTTATTAATGCCAGCGCAAGCTACAGAAACGCTAACCAAGCCAGTGGAGTTGCTCCAGATTTGCTCCAACCAGTCTGGACCTCCTGGCAACTAACAGTTGACCAAGCTGCGATATCAATTGCTGACCTTCTGCTAGCACCTCAGGGCTCCGACCTTAGCTCCCTGTGCTAATATACATGAGCCAGTCAGGCCRTCCCCTAAAGTATTTACAACCTTTGCAGGCAGGATGAAGTGACAGAAAAAGAAAAACGAAGGGAAAGTAAGTCACGCAAAGATGGAAGCTGACACCAGAGCGGTGACAAGGCTGGAGACTGGCTCCCGGGCCAGGCTTGCAGCACGCAGCCGAGCCATCGCGGCAGCAATGAGAGCACTTCACACCCCCCTTGGGTTGGTCTCAGACGCCACTGCAATCACCGCCCCACTTTTAATCAATTTGGGGACATATTGTTCCCTTACAGCTATAATTAAAACTCGGCTGAATATTTTTTTCAGTGCTATGAACTGCAAGGTTATTTAACAATACCAAATCAATCAGCTACCTTGATGTACCACCTGGAGTTAATGTGTACCAAAAGAAAGTTATTATACAAGAAATATGCAAAGACTGCAGTCTTTGCCCAGAGTCCTTTCCTACCCCCTCTTTGCCACAGTGATGGAGACAGTCAGCACTTTTTCTGCAGATCAATACTGCACTTGAATGTGACCACCACTCCAATTATTGCCTCAATTACAGAGGCATGAGTTTGCTCCTGCACACCTACCCCTTTATTGAAAAAGCACCATGCATGTGCCGCCCACTGAAATGATACCTGTGGGAAATCATTAACCCGCTAATTTGAAATCAATTTAAAGTCCATTTGCCTAATGACATGAGCACTGTAAGTTATCTATAAATTGTTAATTTATGAGAAAATGACATCAGAATTTTTGTTTTATTAATTGGCTTTTCCAGATGCAAGTTATTTCTAAAGCTTTATAATCCATGTCTCTTGGTGAGCAAACATTAAAACCCCCTTAATAAGATGCCTTTTATGACAAGAAAAAGAGTAAAGTGAGTAAACCCGCTCTTGTGAACACTTCAGTATAAGGGTTTATGCATTCATCCTAGCAATTAGAGAAGAAGTCACGGGCAGAGTGAAAAAAAGGTCCTTTGAGTGTCTGTTCACGTTCCTGAACAAAATTGGTTCTAACCACATTTGCATTTTTCAGAGGCAAAAATTCCTCCAAGTGCAGAAACCAACACCAGCCCAGGTCACCTCTCCCATCATCCTTGTGCCTCCTTGGCAAGGAGTCAGTCAGGCACAGACTGAGCTAAGAACCTCACCTCTCAGCAAATATTTGAGTGACAGACTCGCTGGCCAAAGCATTAGCAGGAAATGATTGTCAAAGTCTGTGTCCAGGGACCAGGTTGTGATTTCTTTGCTGATACGGAGGTATTAGAGTCTAACTTTTCCTAACAACTTCAGTACATCTACTTCTAGCACAGGAGTGCAGAGACCTTCTTCAGATTATTTTCTTGTAATATCGTGTACCCAGGTCCACAAAAGTTAAGTATCTGGTCAACTAACTCCTATTTCAGTCTCTCACTCCAGTTGGATTTGTATCCTTGATCTCTCATGCAATACTCCAGGTCCTGAATTTCCCTCCTGCCCCATGCAGCTGCTTGGGAATTGCTTGCACACCCATCCGCAGCCACCCACAGAAATCAAGTCCATGCAATTTCTCTACCCCATGG
Organism: Phoebastria nigripes; assembly: GCA_035582835.1. NCBI lineage: Eukaryota > Metazoa > Chordata > Aves > Procellariiformes > Diomedeidae > Phoebastria > Phoebastria nigripes. The sequence continues at coordinate 6,060,251 of JAYKAV010003044.1, read as the reverse complement.
TAACTAGGAAACATGACTGTAATTTTCAAATATTGATATCCACCAACAAAAATACAGGCATGAAGAAATCAGGGTTTGATTGACCCAAAGAGCAAACGCACCTGAGGGAACTGCAGCCTGCTCCCCGACAGTCACTGGGCACAGATTTATTGCAGATGAGTTTCTTGGTCCCAGCACTCGCCTTCACTGAACAGTCAGAAATAAAATCTCCAAGCGCACCATCACCTCGACAGGAATAAGAAAGGGAGCACAATGATTTTGGCTGCAGTCTGATGTCCAGCAGATCTTTTGGCACTGGATTCTTCAACTTCAGTACAATTTTAAGGGAAAAAGACAGCACAGGAGCGAGGTAACAGGAGCTCAGCAGAGCTTTGCTTCAAAGCCCAAATTTCCACCTGGGGAGAAAGGTAAAGCCACGAGGTCTTTCCCAGATTAAGTGTCCAGCAGCAACTTGCAGATCACCAGGCCCAGCTGCTTTCAGCTATGTCTAGAGAAAGGCAAGCGAGCCCCAAAGCTGGCAGCAATACTGCTCGTTCCACCATGGCACACACACACACGAGGCACGGGGTAAGCCAGCTCCACTCCCTCTTTTCTCTTCCTGATCTTTTTAGGACCTGATCCCAAAATCCCCCAAACAGCAAAGAGACTCTCAGGAGTGCTTGTGTGCACATAAATGAAAGCTCTTCCGTGCAGGGACCAACCACCCCTGCGCTCGAGCAGCAGCCGGCACGCACAGAAAGCTCTGTTTTTGCCAAAATAGAAAGCTGCAATCTCAAACCTTCCCTCTTCCATTAATACTCTATTTAAGTCTGTCTTTGAATCTGTCTGGATTACAAACCCACCCCCTCTCAGCAAACCCCCTTTCCAGACAGCCCTCCCCCTTTCTCTGCTAAATAGATACTAAATATAAATATATACCAGGGAGAACTTTTTGGGAAAGAGAGGACTGGGATTTTTAAAAGCTTCCACCTCCTTCATCTACTGCACAAACACACACACCAAAACAGAGCTGCTTTGTTGTTTGCTTTCATGGCTCCCAACCGAGAGCTCATCCCTCCACCACCATTCATTGCCACAGCTCCTGCTGCAAGAGCGCAATGCTGGGAATACCCTTCCCTGGGGATACGCCAAGCCTCTGTGCTGCTCTTCCCTAGCAGACCCCAGCAATGCCCCGGCAGGTCAGGTGATGAATGCAAGCATGTTGAAAGACAAACTGGCAGCTGAATGCTGGCCCTATTCCCCGATCCCCTAGTGAAACCAATCCAGTCGGAAGAATTCCTGCCTGCTGATATGCTAATATTTTAAATGAGCTTTAATTGGTTTCCCAACACTACCTGTGTCACTCACACACCCGTGCCAGTCCTCATTGCTGTCAGCCCTGTTCTGATGCATCTGTACCCTGCACCACCACCCATGCAGCCCAAAGAGAGGAAACACTGGTTCCCGTGGGTCTGTTCTGCTTGCCCCACTTGTGCTCTGAATATATTTATTCTGGTGTGAAATCGCAGCACCACCTGTTCTGATCATTTCACAGTTCCCATTTAAAAGAAAACACCCTTAGGGTGGGAGAGAGCAGATATGAAAATCCAGCAGTCCTTGTGCTGGCTGCTCTCAGAAACAGCACGAGGGAAGGGTGCGTGGGTGAAGGTATGTGTAGGAGATAGTGAGTCACACACCATCTTTAGCCAGCCAGCACTCCTCTGCAGCTCTTGCAGAGCTCGGTCTGAGTCTATTGATATCTCTGCAGTGACCGAGTTGTAGGTAATGTACCTGCACAGGGTTGAGCTTTGCTGCTGCAGCTGCTCAGAAGCAGAGGTAGCTGATCAGACTAGCTCATCTCCTTTCCGTTGAACACAATTCCTCCAATTTTGTGCTGGCATTAAATGAGCATATCATTTGTTCCAGCTCTCTGCTCAGAGAGGCTATGGCTTAGTCCTCCACGCAAGTCACTTGCGGCAGCAGGATGACGTGCCATGCCCTCAGGAGGGCCTTGTCCCCCCAGTAACCATCATTTTCCTCCATGGCTCTCTGGAGGACCTTGTCCCCACTTCCCCCCTGCACTCCCTTCAAGCCATAAGCTCCCCCAATAACACAGCCCTGCTTCAGGCTGGATCAAAATGACACTGTTCGACCCGTACTGCCTTATAATTGGACAACAGGTAACATTACCAAGGACAAGAGCTCCGCAGTGTTCCCAGGAAAGAGACCAGTTGTCTTCAGCTCTTGCTACACCCCATGTTTTTGGCCAGCACCTCCTCCTCTCCCTCTCCCCAAATTTTCTCCCCCAACCGCCAMATCCCTCCTGGACAGAAGGCAGTAAAACCAATAGCCTGATGCAAAGGCTCTTGCAGTTAAGGCACCAGAGAACCTCAACGCTCTCTCTTCCCAGGTACAATGCGAGGCCTTGCCTAGATCCCTGGGAACATCTTCAGTTTTATGTTTATTTTTCAGCATGATCATCAAGCAAGACAGCAAAGAGACTCGTCACCATCCATCACGAGCTTCATTGTTTAGTAATAAGATGTATTGCCCCCTTGCAGCAAAATAACACTCCAGCCAGAGCTCCCATTTGTTATGATCTGGCTGACTGGGACAGCTGTTCGTGTCAATGCTGTAAACACTCCATTTGGAGCAGAGACAGCAAATTTTAAGTGCTAATAAATGGGATTGCAGGCTGCCGAGCGCATGCAAGGTTAGCAGCTGGTCACCACCAGCCTTCCCCTGCCAGGCTCCTTGAGCAGCTCTGGTCCAGCGCCGCCTGCCCACCGCAACCACTGACCCCCTCCAAACACAGCACGGGGAGCATGGCCCTGCCTGCTGAGCAGTCCCGGCTCTGTCCCACGTGTCTCCCCCAGCACCYGGTTAACCCTGCTGGGAGCTGCCACAGCACAGCTACCATCGCAGAACATCCCTAAAAACCAGCTGCAAGGTGGGCAGGGAGGGTTTGTTACCAGAGCCAGTGGGGTAAGGTGGCTTTCTCAGCTCAGCAGGAATGGGGTCAGAGCAGCAGCACTGGAGGAAGAACTTACTTGTCTCCATGCATCAGGAGGGAGCTGAATCTGCTTTTCTGTAGTTAGCTTTATTAGAAATGGCCTCAGTAGATCAGACAGCAGAGAGGCAGCTTTCTGGAGARCACTGGTGGACTTCTCCGGTAGCACACGATGATAACCTGCAGAGGACAGAATTAATGCTTAGCTGAGTGTCTCTGACCTAGTGCCCTCTGTGCTTTCCAGGGTTAGAGATATGCTCTTATCTCAGGTTTATTACCAGCTGCACAGACTGCTCAGCCCTAAAGCTCCAAAGCAGCAAAGGGCCAGCAAAACTCAGCCTCTGGCAGCAGCGAGAAGATGATAACTGCATACTGGAAGGTCAGAGATGATCTGTCACCACACCAGATGCCTAAACACACACTGGGGCAGTTCAGAGCATGCTTTCTCTCCCCACATAAGCTCCACTGTGGCCAGCGTAAGCCAGGCCCCAAGTAAACAGCAGCCTTCCTGTATTCCCAGCTAGCGGCAAGAGCCCCAGGACACTGCAAGGGTGCCTGCACAACAGCCAGCTCAGCAAGGGCAGAGCCTCTGCAGAGCAGCCGTAGATGATGCACGAGGGCCTCCTGGCAGCATCCATCAGTGGACTTCACTGAGGTCACAGCCTCACACATTAGACACAGATGTCACTTCCATTTTTACATCAGGAAAAATAAAGCTTAAAGACATACAGACAAAGCACTGGCAAGATTTCATGATTTATCATCACTATCATTCCAGGCGTTCACAACAGCCTGGGTTTACCCTTTGGCTCCCTTATAGCAGCTCCTTTGAGAGGTACATGAATACCAGAGGCAGAGGACAGGTCTGCGGCTCATTCACACCTATGTCTCTGACAAATCAGAACCCTCAGGAAGACTGCAAGGGTTTTAAAAAAAAAAAAAAAAAAAAAAAATTAAAAGTCAGCCCACCACCCTCTGCAGCCAGCCTGAGACACTGTCATCAGGAGCAGTTTATCCCCAAAGAGTGGGAAGAGCACAGTGGGAGCACTGTGCACCATCCAGAGCTAGTCAATAGCACTTGCAGGAAAAATAAAAAGCTGGTCTAGTTTTTACAGAATTCAGTCAGACCCCCAAACAGTTTCAGCTGTCTGCAGGCAGCACTGTGTCACTGTGCCAGAGGGCATGGACTGAATCTAAAGATAGCAAAGGGTAAAGGCAGCAAACATGACCAAAGCAGCACCTCACCACTACCTTCCCTTGAGCAGTCTTGCAGCTTAAGAGTGAGTTTCTCTTGCTAGAAAATTCTCCCTCTCCAAACAAAGAGCTGGAAAGAAAATCCCACAGGCAGCAGATCTTTCAGCACTCTTGGGCTGCATCTCATTCAGGAAATGACCACAAGCCCAGGTAACACTCAAAGAGATGAACCGCCACTGCTCACCCTCTAGTGACAAAACTATATTGTCCATCAAAAAAAACCTCCTTGAAGCAAAGCAGAATAGCTGTGGCAGGCAGCAGACTCATCATGCTCTTGAATGCCACCAAGGGACAGCTCGTGGCTCTCATCACTCCCCATGGCATGGAGCTGTTCTGACAGTCAGTGCTCAATGCTGAGACAACAAACTTTGGTCCAGACTCAGCCAGCTGTTTGTGGGCAATTAGCTTATGCACCGACTGCTTGATCAGCTCATGTCCTCATTTTTCCAACTCCTTTGTTAGTCTGAAAAAAAGCTCAGGGGAAGCCCAGGCCATTACATCTTGGGAAAGGCTCCCGGGAGCCTGCACAAGCCAGCCAATGGGTTTGGGAATGGGTTCAAGAGAGAACACTCAAGACCCTATCGCCTCCTCATATGCCTCTGTCCAACACAAAACAGCCCTGGGAAGCTCAGAAGGACAGAGGCCACCAGCTAGAAAGGATTAAAAGTCCTAGTGCAGATGTGCAACCTTCCCTTGCAGTCACCTTGCACTTCTCACTCAGCACCAAGAGATTCAATTGAAAAGGTCATTAAAGGTTAAGGGAAAAAAAAAAAGCACCTCTGCACAGCTGTTTTAAAAGCTCACCCTGAGTTTGCCCTGCCCCAGGCTGTAAAGGGTCCCATCCCTTCTGCATCTGCACTCTCTGGGTTCAGTCTGGTTAGGGAAATAATCTCAGATCACCTCATTTCATGTGGGAACTTCTTAATGACCCAACACCCATCACCTGCAGTGCTCTGACAAGGCTGCAGAGCTCTTTGGTGATGGGGAATGAGACATCAGTGCCCACAGCTGTAGCTAAGAGGAGCCTAACACAGAACATAGGCTAACAAGCATTAAAGTAAAGCAGTCATAGCAAGAGCTGCTTGCCTTCCTGCCAAAACCAGCCAAGCCACAATGCTCTCGGTGCCACATTTCAGCTCACCCCTTCTGCGACTGGATGTCCTCACGCCCACCCTCATTCTGGGGACTCCGAGACTGCCACATCTTCTACTGGAAGAGGACATGACCCGGCCTCCCTGCCCACACGCTATCAGATCAGCTACCCAAAGCAGCACCACAACCCTTCCTCTGAGATGTACCCCCTCTTGGCTAGTCCATTCGCAGGAGTTACTCATACCTCCTCCCTGCCCTTAGTCACCCCTTAGCAGCCCTTATTGTTGCCTCACAACCTCCTTTTCCAGAAGCAGAACCTTTCATGTTTAAGATGGAGGACATTCCTACTGTCTGCGTAAATCACAACATATTTGTAATTTAATTCAACCTCCTCCACTTCCCATCACAAGCGGTTGTTTACGGTGCTGTTTACCAGCTGCTGCCTTTCAGCCCAGCCATGGCTGCACTTCACTGGCAGATTAATCGATCATCCCAGACCGACACATGCACAACCCCACCAGGCGAAATGGCTTCTCTGCTTCAAATCTGAGTTTGAAACCAAATCTTTGGCAACCTTTCTCACCCCAGCCCAATGCACTTCAGGCCTTATTACTGTCCAGGCTCCTTCACTGCTTTTCTCCCTGACAAAACACCCATCAAGGTGCTACCAAGCTCCCTGGCCCTTCCTGTTACTTGTTGCATGCAGCAGTCTGAAACGTTTTCATGCTGAGCTCCTGGGGCAATAAACTTGCTCTAACTTGAGAGAAGGGGAAAGAAAAAAAAAAAAGGCAACAAGAAATAGGCATCATGGGCCAACACTCAGAGAAACGTGATCCACAGACCTTCCAAGATCCCACTGTTTTGGGCTCACTTCAGCTGCGTTGGCTTACAGCGAAGGAAAGCCTGGCACCCAGCCCCTCCAGCTTTTGCTCATCACCATCCTCAGGCCTTGGGGAGCACATAATAGCTGAATAAACAGCCAGAAGGATAAAAAAAGAGCATCCTAGAGGTAGAGCTCCCCACAGGTCTGCCAGAGCTCTCTTCACCGCTTGAGGAGCCACTAAGATGTGTCATCTGCAGGGTGACAAATTGCCAGGGAAGGGAAGAGAGCGAGTCATCCTCTTTGACTGACCTTTGTGTCAATCATCAGAGGGAGAAGACTGTTCCCAAGCTACTCAGAAATGGATAACGAGCCATGCAGGGCTGCACAGAAAGCAGCCACGGACCAAGCCCCAGCCCCGTTCAACACAGGGCAATGCCCCCACAGGCACCGTGTACGGGGTAGGGTGCTCAGAGAGAGCAGGTGAGAGACAGCAAGCAAAAAACAAGACTGTGTAGGGAAAAAAAAATTTTACAAGAACAGAAGAGCCTTGTTTTCATCAGCGTGGCTGAGTCAGAGGCGTGTAAGGTTTAAAAGCTCCCTATTTCTGTACTGAGTCGCCGGCAGCAGAGGGGAGGAGGGACGRGGGATGGCGTTAACGATGGAGCGGAGGGGACGGGACGGAGAGCGGGACCGGCACTGCTCCGAGGCAGGGCGAGCCAGGCTGCCGCTGCCGCCCCCGCCCCGCTCCCGGCACCGGCCGGCGCCGGGGGCTGAATCCCCCTCGTAAAGCGCCCCAGAGCAGCACCGAGCGCCGAGGCCGCCCCGCAGCTCGGCACGGTGGGACCCTGAGAGGACAGACCCCCGCCTGCCTCCCCAAGCACTGCTCGGCGCCGCCGCGGCCCCCACCGCCCCGCCACGGGGGAACCACTCACCCGGGGCGACGGCGTGGCGTGGCGTGTCCCCTCCCGCCGTGGCGGAGACAGCCGATTCCCCTCAGCACCCTCTCCCCCCCCCCCCCCCGCAGTTGCGTCTTAATGGCGCCCTGATGAGGTAACGGCTGCACCTGGGCCCGCCCGCACCGGCGGCTCGTGCTGCGGCTCGTGCAAGTGCCTCGTGCAACGGCGGGAGGGCTCGTGCCGCCCCCGTGCACGCACCCCCCCCGCCGGGAGTTTCAGCCGTTTTAGCTGAAAATAAGGGGCACTAACGAGCCCGGCCCCGCTGGTGCTGAAGGGGGGGGGGGCGTTTCCGTCTCTCCGTCTCCCCAAAAAGTCTCCCAGGGACGGGAGGTGATGGAGGGACGAAGGCGCAGCGACAGCATCCTGCGTAAGTGGAAAGGGCAGGCTCTGACACACACTTTTTCAGAAAGAAGGTGGCTTTTCCCTTTCAAAGCCACAGAATCGGGGCTCAGGGTTTGGTTTTGGGCTGGGAAGGAGCCTGTGGGAGAAGGGGCGCAGGGTGCACCTGCTGCAGCACCCCAGGGTGCACAGGCAGAGCCCCTAAATGCTGGTGGGGTGCCGGGGAGGCAATGGAGACCTTGCTGCGCCACAGCTTGACAGAAGACCGGGGGGAATTTGCTGCACGTAATGAAGACTTCACACCAGACTCACTCACCTGGCAGAAGAGATGGGGCTCTGCCAAATCGCAGGCAGCAGGTTTCAGAGCGTGGACCATCAGTGTTAGCACAGGGGCTGAGCCAGCAGCCCTGCATGGACAGGCTCCCACAGACGGAAATGCAATTCCTTCCCACCTCTGCCAGCTTGAAATGAATAGCGAGCAGCTGTCGCCCCGTGTAATCCATCCTCTGAGCCCCTTCCCCTATCCCAAACCCTTCCCCAGCCCAGCAGCTGTTTTCCGAAGGGCTATGGAAAACCTGCCCATCTCTGCCTGTGTCTGCAGCTGCCGTACCCCAGGGTACCCCTTTCCTGTGTCCCCGTCCCCACATTCCCACATTTGGCAGCCCTGGGCACTCACCACTGCCAGGTGGTCCCACAATCCTGCAAACTCAGAGAAACACGTGCCTCCTCTGTGGTCCACAGCCCGTACACAGCTCCCCGCCAGCGTGCAAGGGAGTGCCTGTTGCGCCTGCTCTTGGGGCAAGGGGCTGAATTTGTAGCCAAAACCAACCCCCTTCCAGCCTTGCTTGGCAATTTCCCAGCAGCAGGATTGAGCATAAACCCTCCCCTACCTGCAATCCCCAACTTCTCATTAAAGGGACCACATTCCTCCTTCCTGTGGATACTGCATTTTTTTCTTATTCATCAGACTGTGACCCTGAGCCTTCCTGGTATTTATTACAACAGGGGTTTCACCAGTAACTTTGGCCTCATCCGTAGAAGTGACGGCTTGAAAACATGGGAGATTTTTGCTGCAATGTGCTGTCGGTGCTGTCCTTCCCAGCAGTGTTGTCACTGGGTGCAGCGTGAGCATACCCAAATGAGAGGGTGCAGGGAGCAAATCTCGCTCAGCATGGCTGCAAAGACAGGTAAATGCCTGGGTCCTCCTCCTATCCTGCTGCTGGCCTCTGCGTGCATTGGTTCAGCGTGGTCCTGGCAGGTGCAGAGTAGCAGCACAGTAGTTTGCCGCTGCAGCACAGGACACAGAGACAAAACCTTGACCAGAAGTTCGTGCCAGCCATTGTGCGTTGTGAGAAACTGCGGTGCCGCAGGAGCGGGCAGATGAATCCCCTTCTTGTGGGGTCAGCACAGAGGTGCAATCTTCATGCACTGCGAGTAACACAGTATGGAGTGGAGGAGTAAAAGGCCTCCACAAAACTCGGATAAAGCTYGCACTTGAGCCAGCCCTCTTGCAGACCTGCGTGGGATCCTGAGCTGGCTTTTCTGGACTATCAGCTTTTCTGGATGTGGTAAGTTGGCTTCAAGGGGCCCGATTGCAGCAGCAGGAGCAATTCTGTGCACGTTGGGAACCGGTGCTGTGGCCTCATCCCCACTGCATACTTACACACACAACACGTCAGTGCCACTCTGGCCGGTGCTACGCTTACATGCAACAGTGACACAGAGATGAGTGAAGGATCCAAAGGTGCGAATGTCAAAATTTTTTATTTACAACAGTCTCCAAAAATCAAGGAACGCTGAAAATAGTGAGGGTAGGAGACGACTTACAAAAGTAACACGCGTACGTTACATCAGGAATTGTGCTACATCACTCTGAGAACCGACACTGTAAGGTCTGCACGTGATGTGGTGAAACGGGAGTGCCCTCCCTCCTTGGGGTGCTTGCATCTTTTCTCCCCTTGGCTTTTGAACCATCCTCCCTCCCATTTGTTCTCTTCTGCTTCCCCCTGCAAACCTTTCTGCTCCTCTGCTTGTTGCTCTGCCTCTGGTCCTGGCCATTGCCCTCCCATCTCCTCCAGCAACTGCTCAAAGGAGGAGCAGAGGGGAGAAAGCTAAACAACTACATCCTCAGGATGGAGACAGGCCGTGAAAGACTTTTAGCTCTGGGACCCTGGGTACTAAGCCAGTGCGCAGCAGTTAGCGGAGGCCTTTGAAAAAGCGTAACCTGTGAACTATGGCTTGCATGCTATCTGGGGTGAGGAGTGATTTCGGAAGAAATAACCAAGAGACTGTGAGTTTGTCCTGCCTGGCTGCAAATCAATCAGCACAGCTTCCTTGGTGGACAGCGTGGGAGGATTTATACATGTCACAGGGTTAAATAAAAAGCCTTTTATAACCTTCCAGGAGGGCAGGCTGCTCTGGTAAGAAAATTCAGTGCAGGACAAGCTAAAAGAATTAGATGCCATGACATAAAGCAACATCCCAGTTTGCTCCAGCGGAGACAAAGTCTCTGGAAACCATTGCATCCAGAGGACTGTATCAGTGGACCCAGAAACTCTGTAACCATGCCACATGCCCTTCTCCTTGGGGATATTTCCCAGGCTGGCTTTGCTCTGGCATAGTTTCAGAGCCAGCAGGGATTGAGAAACACAGCCCAGCTCAACCACTGATCCCCTTGCAGCACCTGCAGCCTTTGAAATTGCCGAGGTCGGTGGCCAAACCTGATGCCCCAGTTGCGTGTACAGACCCCACGTGAACCCAGCACCTCAAGAGGCACCATGACATAAGGAAACAAACAAAGCGAGGAGACCTGGGTCTATTCCTTCCTCTGACACTGATCTTTGCAAATCACGTCAGCTCTGTTGCTCCTCACTCCAAAGCTGATTTTGACAGGGCTGTTGTGAGCAGAGAATCTCTCCCTGAGTGTCCACAGCCATAGGGAGCCTTAAGCTCACTCAGCAGCTCCACTGAAGGCAAGGAGCAGCAACACCAGCTCTGTGCATACATCACAGTATTTCAACACTGGGGAGCAGTGCACTTCTGTGACTGCCCTGGGCTGGCAGGGAGAGAGCTTCTGGTCAGGACAGGACCCGCTCCATTTTGTAGGAGACTGTGCAGTTTCAGAATGACCCCCATCCTGAAACATTAACTTTTCAGAATGTAACCCTCACAACAGGATTTACTAGAAATAAAGGAGTGGGCAGTTAACAGAAATATTCCATTGCAGTGTGCTGTAACTGAGAACTCGTGTACATTTCTTTTTAATTGCAGCAAGATTGTTTTGAAATGGAAAATTGGAGCATCCTCTTCCAAATAAGAATCATAGAATCGTTTAGGTTGGAAAAGACCTTTAAGATCATCAAGTCCAACCGTTAACTTAGCACTGCCGAGTCCTCCACTAAACCACGACCCTAAGCACCACATCTACACGTCTTTTAAATACCTCCAGGGATGTGACTCAACCACTTCCCTGGGCAGCCTGTTCCAGTGCTTGACAACCCTTTCGGTGAAGAAGGCTGGTCTGCTGTGTTCTACTGTTTAAAAACATCAAACCTGACAGCTTCGTATGAAGCATTTTAACTCCCTAGCATCTTCTGCCTGAGAAATTCTCCCTGAGACGATCTCCAGCCACTTTTAGTCCAGACTCTGTGAGCACCTTAGGCACAAGCAGCTACCACAGAGAAGGCTGAACCTTGCTCAGCAAGATGACGGGGCCCAAGAGATGGTCTAGGAAACAGAGGAGTCATTAGAGAAAGAAGATAGACAGAGATGGGGGAGGAATTCATTTAGGGCGAGCATCTGCTCCTGGAACAGCGCCAGACAGGTGAGGCCTTGCTTTTTATTGCTACGAGCATCTGCCTCAGAGCACCGATTCCCAGCAGGGCTGTCAGCCCCACCTTTGCATTTGCTCAGATAAACCCATCCGTTTTCTCACCTCTGTAATTTTATGAATATTTTCTAATCCCAAGGAGGACGCTGCCTACATGGAGATGGATGTACACATCTGCTACTGATTTATTGTCTCCACAGACTCTTGTGGTGCTGTAAGCATTTTGGGGAAGGCTGGGCCCCAAATCTAAGCCTCTCTCACTCCACAGCACATGGAGAAAGCACCGGCCACCCTGACCACAGACCTGTGCAGGGTGAAATGGTGATGGGGCAAATGTCTAGTTAGAGCTTAAGACAAGTGTCGGGACTATGTTTGATCAAGTTGTCAGCTTACCAACATCCAGTGGGTCCTTGCAGTGAAAAGCATCACCTAGGATCATCTCCTGGCTCTTCTGCCATCCTACTACAATCTGGAGTAAGTTCCTCCTCCTCTCCTTGCCTCAGTTTCCTTGCTGAGGGGCACAATCTCCTCAATATGCCTTTGTGAATCATCTGCTACAGCTCGGCACTTATCTCAGTCTCTCATTTTCCTTTCTGAATCGCTCCAGCCATTGCTCTCCTAGTACCACCTTGGACAAACAAGGGCAAGGTGATGCCCTTGCTCCTGCTAGTGCCAGCCAGCCCTTCTGCACTGAGTAAGCCTGGGCTGGCCAGAGAGGAGGAGGGAAAATGATAGCTTGTCCTTTCCTCTGCCTGCTCCAGAAAACAGGACAGATCCTGTCAGGTGCCAAGAACTCTGTTATTTTTGTCTGCAGATCAGACACTGCCAGATCAGACCCAAAAGACATAAAAGGTTTTCCACTACTTTGAAATTAATCTTTGCCTTCCAAGAGTGGCTGAATGAATGGTCCCAGCATGGTGTGTCCAGAATCACTCTGGAGGTGGGGGACTTACATAGCCTTTTTATAGTGAGCACAAACATAGGACACGAGGGGCTTAAATGAGCTTTAAACTTCGCAGGATTCAAAGCACATCTATACCTTGTCTTAAAGACCTTTCAAGGTTTCTTCATGCTCATAGAAGGAGGAACTTCCTCTAAGGGTGCACTCAGCACCTTATTCTCATCTGGTGACCTGGAAATATCCATCAGCTTTAATCACCCTGAGGCGTTTGAAGCATTAGCTAAATTCAGGTCAAGCCACCAGCCAGAGCATCCTTGGCAGCAGCACTAGGGCTACCTGGCTCTCCCCTGCAGCACCCACACAGCCACATGGGTCTCATGGGGCTGTATATCATCAGCACACTGCCCTCTACGCTCACTGCCACTTAGGAGTGCTCAGGGCACCACTAGTAATTGAATGTGGAGAACAGACATAGGGAAAAGCATGGCTTACAGATCAACGTTGGRGCTGAACTGTGCGCAGCAGCCATCAAAGCAGCACAGCTTAAGGATAGTCAAAAATCCTTTCCAGAACCATTTATTCACGGGCACAGGGTTCATTATGAAGGAACTGGTGCAGATCAGAGGTAGATGCCAAGGAACAGTTAACACTTTGCAGAAAGGGTAACTCAGCTGCACCATGGGATGGCGAGGAAGAAACCAGGTCTGTTCTGCTCATGCTCTCACCACCCTCACTATCTGCAGCAGGATTGCTCTAGATTTCCCCTGGCATCAACGAGTCCTGTCCTGGCACTCCTCTCTCCAGCTGATACCTTAGGGAACCTACTTTAGGAACAAACATTTGATCCAGTTTCACAGGGATGATATGATGTGAAGGTGTAAGACCGGCAGGGACCAGAGCGGGGATACACTGAGCCAAGCAGAAGCAGCTGCTGGTCTGTCTCAGCAACACAGTCCCCAGAACTTGGCTGGCAATGGGGATGGGCTTCCTGGAATTTCCATCTTAAAAAGGGGGTCAATCCAGACAGAGAACACAAAGCCACCAGGGACATGGTATCTGCAAACAAACGGAGTCAGGCTGCTTTCTGGCCACCCCCCTCTATTGGCATCCCTGTAAATAACGTTTAATGCATCTCCCAGTAGGCCCAACCCCTCCTCTTCTGCCGAGGACCAGATGTGCTGCATATCAATGCACACACTTAGCTATTTCAATTTTAAAAATATGATAGAATCAGTGATGCTTAAAATGTACTTGTTAATGGCACCAGTTTGCAATTTCATTTTACTTTAATATAAACCATCTGCTCTGAGCAGGCAGCAGCCACAGGCTGAAGCTCCGCTGCCCTCGTGTCTCCACAATGGAGGGTGTCTCTAAGCTGCCACAGAGGATGCACCACTGTTTATTCGTGCATGCCACCAGGCATAGGCTCTACCTGGCCCCAGTAGTTAGCTCATCCTCAGGCTAAGAGCTGACTGCCATGACCAAAAGGCTCTGCAGGGACCTCAAGGCTGTCTGTGTTCTGTGGAGTGGAGGCAGTGACTGGTGAAGTCACACGCTGAGCTGGAGATGGGACTGGGCATCGATACTGCCTTGGCCTCACTACTGCGATGAGGGAGAAGAGGGCAGGCCACCGATTGCATTCCCGATGGCTGTTCACAGACCCAAGAGATCCCAGTGAAAGGTGCGCTATCCCTTCAGGAAGAAGGGGAAAGCCATGCGTCCTGACGCCCCTCGCAAATGATGAAAGCAGGTCACTGCAGGTGGTGCCCCCCAACAACTCTAGTTTGGATCCCACAATGACATCCATAAGAGCTCCTGTGCAGCGACTTCACTGCCAGTCTAGCTTGGGCACAGGACACAGCAAAGGGGTCCAGACAACACTATTTCCCAGCCCTGTCCCACAGCTCACTGCTGTTTTTGAAGGCTCAGGTAGTGAGGCACAGGCTTGGCATGGGGGTAGGACATCACCTCAAGAGCCATCGTTGCAATGCTGACCCTGGCCAAGAGGAGGGGAGGGACAGAGGGAAGGGTTTTGAAAGGGATCAGATGGCCTTCCCAACTTCTCCCCTGTTAGCTTTGCGGTTCCAGAAAGCTGTGTTCATTTAAAAAAAAAAAAAAAAAAAAAAAAAAAAAAAAAAAAAAAAAAAAAAAAAAAAAAAAAAGAAAAGAGAAAAAGAAAAGCAGAAAGAAAACTGAGAGAAGGAGACCTCCTCCCCTCCTACTCACGGGCTGAGGTATTCCCTAGGCAGCCCTCACTGTCCGTCATCCATCCATTGCTACCGAAATAAATACAAGTTTAGAGCAAAACCCACTAGAAAATAAAGTGCATCTGGAGTTGAAAAACTTCTGGGAAAAGGGGATTTTTTTCCTCTTTTTTTTTCTTACAAAAAATATCCTTTAAAAAAAAAGAAAAAAAGAAAGGGAGCAAGAGGACAGAGCATGTGGCTCTTGGCATAGGGTCTACAGGGCTGTCCCATTAGGCAGAGGGATCTTAAATCCACTCTTCAGCAGGGCGAGGCAGATGCATAGACCCAGCAGGCCAGCAAGAAGCACCCCCACCACAGCCTTGAGGCAGGAAGTCCTGCTGCGGATGAAGGTGCCAGGCCCCATGATGCTCAGCAGGGCTGTGCTCACAGTTAATGTGTACAGGATGGAGACTCCTGTGTTGAGGGCCACAATCTTCCCAAACTTGGCAAAAGGGGCAATGATGCAGAAGAACAGCGGGACGGTGGCAATCACTGTGGTGACGGCACTCGAGACAATTGCCACACCCACGTGACGGACTGCTTCAATCGTCCTCCACTGGCGGCATGCTGTGGGGTCCTGGCAGAAGGGACAGCAGCGTTAAGGGGGAGCGGAGACAAGCACATGGGGCTGCACTAATGTTTTAGCCTTTGAGAAGGTGGCTTAGCTCATGGGGTCCTGGTCCAGGACAAAGATGCTGCGTGAGTGCAGATCGGACAGTTCATGCAATCTCTGAGCACACTGGGCAAACAGCCATGAGGTTAAAACCCAGTAGAGGCAAAATCAGCCACATCAGACTGAGTGCTGGGCCTACATAACAGAGGTGCTGCATGCAGACACTATACCTGGGATCAGAGATCCCCAAGCTTTTGTGGTCTCCTTCTTCCCAAAAAGGAAAAGATGTTAACAAGGCTGGAGAAGAAGGCTGGAGAAGACCTGGAGGTCTGCAGAGGTCCAGGCACAGCACCTGGAGGTCCAGCACAGCACAGCAAAGCAATTTGCAGAGGTCACAGAACAAGCGTTGGGCCATTCCAGCACGAGACTGTCTTCACTGGGGCATGAAAGGGGGTTGCTTTGGACACAGCTGTGGCCAGTAAGAAAGGGACAACCATGTGGGTTGGACCCTCAGCTGGGTTTACTGTACTCAGGTACACAAGCTCATATCAGTCTCTGACCAGTCAGCTGGACAAGCAGCAAGCATCCCAGGCATGCTGTGAGGGTGGCAAGATGCATCCCTCCTTGCCCATCATGCCTTAGGTCCTGCATCACAGCCGAGCGGCATGAAGGGCATGAGGGGAACGGGTACAAGGCTATAGGAAGAAAAGAGCTCACCTCTGCCTGGTGTAGTGGCAGGTTTTCCCCTGCCAGCAGGTAGCCCTCCACCAAGTGCACGCAGTAATCGACAGAGGAGCCAACGAGGATGGAGAGGGAAATGGCTTCCACAGCTCCCATTTCCCAGCCAGACCAGTACATGATGGTCACCACCAAGCAGACCACCCCTGTGTGAAGAAGGTCATGTTAGGCAAATTTAAAGGACTCTGGGACTGCTGCCCAGGCCTACTGATACAAGTCAATCGCTGGGGAGTTTGGGATCRTACCCCTGCAGATCTGCATGCTAGCCAGTCTGAATCCTGTACACACTCCCTCCTGCCCGCAGAGGCAAACACTTCCCTCACCTTCCACTGGCCACAGGGACCATTCAATCAAGTAATCAGACCTGCTGGGGACAGTGAAGCATCTAATTAAATATTAGGCAAACTGACAGACTGATGCCAATCTAGACTAATGCTTGCTAAATTAATCCAAGCACAGGCAAGTGTGCATTTGTGCACACATGCACTACAGGAAAGAGGGCCCCTTGTTTTGCTTGCTGGAGTTACACACAGGCTGAGCACATGCACAGGTTTTTCTTAAAGGCAAGAGTGATGTTTGTTTGTGAGTCATGTGTGGGAGACTAAGTGGGTTTAAAATGATAGATTTGATTTTTAAACTGAGAAGTTTAGCAACACACTTAGTCCACAATATCGTCAAATCACCAGCCAGGGAGAGGGAACTATTTACAAATTTGCTTCAAATATTAACAAAACCACTAAAATATTCAGCTTTTAAAATCTCCCACTGCTTGGCAACAGCAGCCATGGTGCAGATCCTTGGAAAGTAGTGCAATTGTTATTCAGAGCATGTGGGACTTAATCACATTATTATACATAACAGGCAGGGATGGCATTTGTGTAGCTAGAACCCTTATTTAAACAAATAGAAGCGATTGTGTAGATAAAACACACTGGGAATTAGACACACAAATCTACTTTCCCAATGAGGTTCCTGTGCATTTGTTGAGAGTTTCTTCCGATCACCTAGGTATATCAGGACTGGCTCCTGGAAAGCCAAAAGGGTTTACACAGAGTAAGAGCAATTCAGTTCAAATCACCAGAGACTCAGCAGTGCCACAACCCACCAATTTCAGACAAAGGGAGAGCTTGACACATTGGAATTGGTGTTTTTACCTAAAATGCTGAGCAGCACTGGCAGCAGGAGGAAGATGTGAGTGGTGAACACCGCCACTGCAGCCACACAAATAACCAGCGAGAGGATGAGACCRTAAAGGGCACTCTGCACTCCTGGAAGAAAAGAGTCAGCTGATTTGACTCCCGGAAGGTGACATCTGGGATGGGAAAGGCACTGTGTCCCTGCTGGCAACAAGGCCGGCAGGGACTCACACTGGGGGAGATGGGAAGGGGAGGATGAAAGTGGAAAGCAGGTGATCAACTTCTTGCCTCTCACATCAGCAGGGCAGAATCCCTTCCCTTCTCTATTTCCCTGGGCTCTGCCTAGAATTTTGACAGTATACACTGCCTGGGGCAGAAACAGGCTTTAGGAGCTTGCACAGCAATGGTAAGGGACTGAAGATATAACACGTGCCCATCAGATGGGACAGATGTGCTGTGAAGATGTATCAGAGAACGTGGGCTCCTCAGGGAGAGAAACATGGCAGTCACTTGCCTATAATCTCCATGAAGATCTGCTTCCAGTGCTCACAGGTCTGGAAACCATGCCGGAGAGCAGAGCCCTCTGGGAAGAGCTGGAGTTGCTGCTGCAGGAATGTTTCCCATTTCAGGTAGTCAGCATATGTCTGGAAGGAAGATTTCCCTTTGTAGGTTGTCTGTAAGAAGATGAACATGTTATTCTCATGTCCTGCTCTTTGGGGCAGGGTATGCATGGCAAGGGAAGAGGCAGAACAAGCCAGCTGGAGTTGCAGCACCAGTCAGAACTGGCAGTGGCAGATGGGCAAACCTGCCACCAGCTCTTTGCCCAAGCTCTCATGGTAAGAGCAAATTGTGGCATAAGCAGTCACTTCTAGAAACTTGTGAGTGCAGGCATCTGTCTGCAACAAGGCACAAACACTAGCAAACGCTAAATTATGGCTGCAAATGGAAGTGGCCAGTGCAGAAAGAGCAGAGCTAAACCCCCAGAAGTCACAAGAAGAAACTGTCACAAGGAGAGATGGCGATGCCATGTGCTCACCGATTCAAATGCCATGGAGATCCACTGCACCTTCCCATCCTTCACCCCCACTGCCCCATGAGAGAGCTGTCCAGGCAGCAGGTTTGGCTCAGGGATGTTCTTGCACTCAGGGTGCAACATCTGCAGAAAGGAGGAGATGCTGTAACCTGGAGAGAAAGAAAGAGCAAGGGATGGATGACAGGACAGGGAAAGGAAGCACAACAGAACAAGGGGAAGAAAAAAAAAAAACAAACAAAAACCAAGAGAAAGTTGCAGGCCCCATTTGTCAGCAGCTGCTTCGCCTTGCAACTCTGACTTGCCAAAGCCCTTGAGGTCTCAGCACCAGAGCCCTCAGCTGCTGCTAGCTTGAAAGGGCACTCTGTGCCATCAGCACTGGACAGGACACTACCACCGCTGTTTGTCCCCAGCTGTCAGGAAGCAGTACAAACAGCAAGCGCTGAAGAGCTGTCTGCTTGGCCTGGCAGGGATTTTCTCCAGGCATGAGATTAGCTTTTGGCCTGAAGCCAATACACATTTCCTAGACTCAGCTCCACAACCTTGTCACCTCTCAAGTTGGAAGAGACAGTCACTGGTTAGGTATGTGAAGCCACAAGGGCAGTGAGTAGCCTCATCACAATGAGATCAAGTGTGATTTGCTGGTTATTCAGGAGCTACTAAGAAGATATTTACTTGTCCAAAACATCGTAAGTATATCACAAGCAATACCCATGACTGGAAAGACCAGATGCAATTCTGTTCTTATCTTCACTGGATTAAATCCCAAAGAATATGCCCAGTGTCTTTGGAGTTAAAGAGACCATTTCTCTTTCTCATCTCCCAGAAAAAATGACCAGGGTCATGTTCTAGAAGCATAAAGCTGCCTTGGGAAGAAAAGGAGGCAGCAAGAAGCAGCCACCCTTTCTGGTTTGCTGTTGAGGACCCCAGCTCAAACACTGCTGCAAGCAGAGTTGCAGAACAGGAGTCTGATGTTCCTGTCCCACTCGCTGTGTATTTCTCATCCGCAAAACAGTTGACACACCACACAGAAGCACGAGGGGAATGGCCCATGGAGATGGGAGCTGTGCCTTAGGCCAGGTGGAAACAAGCAGAGCTGTGCTGCAGCCAGGTCAGGAGAGCTGACTGCTGAGAAACACCTCTCCTCCCTGCACTGCCTGCATTTATCATTGACTGGCACCTCCCTTTCCTTTCCCTGCTTCATCAAGCTAGGATCTGAAAGCTTAAAAGCCCTTAGCAGCCACACTCCTCAGACTGGAGGGTGAGAACCAGTCTCCACCCAGGGACCCAGGATCTCTCCAAGGACTCTGTGGATGGCGTTAGTCCTACCTACCAGAGGGCAGGCACTGAGCCCCTCCTGGCTTCACCAGCTCGGTGTTGCTGGCAATGGCTTTGCAGAGGCGGCACAGGTTGCCAATCTCTTTGAAGAGGTCGAAGCTGTCATCATAGATAACGCTGCCCTTTCACAAGGAGACACAACAATAAGAGCACCACACGTGAGGCATACACACAGCAACTGGCACAAGAAGGCAAAAGCTGAGTCTTCTGCTGGCTACACAGCCTGGGACTAGCTTATACAGACCACAGGTTATACAGTGGAAAAACCCACCAGACATCTTTGCCTCACCAGATAACCCAGGAAGAAACTACATGCCCCCCCGCCCCAAAAAAAAGTCAGGCAGCATGACAGAAGCACTGATAAATGAATAGCCACCATGCCATGCCCAAAACCATTAGGGTCTGCCTAAGGAGCAGTTCTAAATCCCTAGCAGTGCCCCGTGCAAAACTCCAGCCTTCTGCCAACTCCACTGCCTGCATTTCACACGGCTGCCTCCAGAGGAAACAGGCAAAGGCTGATTCTGCACAGTGCCCCCAAATCAGAAGGCAGGCAGCACAGCAGAAAGCTGAAGTGCATCTGCCAAGTGACCAGAGCTAAGCATAATTTTCTGGGGAAAAGCTGTGAATGTGTCAAGGTATCGGATCTGGGAGATAAGCTGCTCTTGGAAAAGTCACATTTAGTAACCTTTCCCCAGAGTAATTGACTTGTATTTTTTCATGTTAATATCTCATAACAAGATAAACAATTATAGAAAAATATCAGTTCCCTGGATCTTGAATTTGTAGTGAGATTTTCATACTGAGCTCAAGGTGGGTTTGCTTCTAAAATCCTCAGGAAAGCCAGATTTAGACTCAAAATTAGAAGGTTAGATACTGCACTCAGAAAGGGATTTTCTGAGAAGTCTGAAGTGGTTTCAGTAGGGGCTTCCTGATCTCCATTATTTGTAAATTTGCTGAAACAGAAATGTACTTTTGGCTCGTCACAGTGCTACCATCTCTGCTCTTGCATCTGTCTAAAACACTGGACCACGCTGCCTGTGCTGTGGGGATTAACTAAACACCATCCAGGGAGACCGCCCTTCACTCATCAGCCCTGAGCGTGCCTGTCCAGCATGCCAGAATGTGTGTACCATGTCTCCGATGACGTGGTTGTCCGGGCGTCTTGTGCGATTAACACCTCTGATGCCAAACACTACAAACACCATGGCTCCCGTGTCTACCAGCGGCCGCACCGCTGGCTTCCCGCAGCCCGTGTTCATGCAAGGATTAAATCCAGAAGTGGCCGACAGCTTTGCTTTGGGTGCTGCTGTCAAATACAGAAGAAAGGTTGGTTACATCAGAAGGTGGCAAAGAAGCGGTCTGACTCTCTGGCGCAGGCAGCCAGACATGGCTGCACAGGTCCTCATCAGCTTACCTTTCTCACTGGGAACATAAAGGATGCCTTTGGTGGGTCCATCTGGGCTAGAGCTGAGAAGACAGCCAGGAGGTGCTACACACACTCGGCCATGGTAAGGGGGCTTGTGCGACTGGGCAAAATACAGTTTCCTGTGCAGCAAAGAAAGTTTGTTATGGGGGACCAGAGGTAATAAAGATGATGGGTCCAAAGCATTACATGGAAACAGACGTTCTCAGGGACAGAAGGAAAGGAAGAGGTGAGCAACTCCAGACCTGGATCCCTAGCCATTGCATATTCTGTGCTGCCTGTTCAGCCCAAGAGTTCAGGTGGGTAAGGGCAAGACCAAGATCAGCAATGTCTTTTTGCCACCCAAAGAAGCCTCCAGTCACAGTCCTGCACCTGTCAAGCCTTTAGCACATTAATGATGCTAAAGGCCTGCAAAATAACTTTGCAAAGATGGGACACATTTGCAGCAAAGCAAGTCCTAGGGCCATGGATGTCACCAACTGAGGGCAGGATTGGCACTGGACATTAGGCATCCCACATCAGCCACTCGGCTGTGCTGCTTTTGCCGCCTGGCCCTGAGTGGGTTTTGGAAGGTTACCGTGTTCGCTGCTGCTCCTTGGCGGCCACGTAGAAACTGAAGTCGAACTTCCAGCCTCTCTTGGTGTCACAGGACAAGGTGGTCATCATCCACTTCCTGGGGCTCGTCTGCTTAAGCAGCCCTACTGTGGACACACAAGCTGTCAGCTTCCTGGTGAAGTTACCGAAAGGCACTCTATACACCTAAGCAATGGATTAATGAAAACAGACACTTAACTCCACAGGGTTGCAGCCTGTTGCACATTAGCATCACACACTCCCCTCCTCCCTGAGCACTGGCACAGCCACACAGAATGAGCACTGCAGGCACAAACCCAGCCAGCCCCCAGCCTGCCTCCTTCCCAGGGTTGGCCAGCATGTGATGGAGCCCCTCACCACCCCCATTCTCTGTGGCCTAGGCTGAATGGTGGCTGCTCTGTCCAGGGTGAGGGACATCTGAAAGCAAGTCTTCCTGGGGGTGTGTGTGTGTCCAATATGGCCTGTGCACAAGCAGTGTTGCCTGCTCGCCTGTGTCTATGGATGGACAGGAGGCGGCAATGGGAATCCAGCTGTCTCAGTAGCAGTTTCTACTAGAATGAGCTCAGCCAACAATGCCAGGCCTCATCTGATCTCCACAGACACCCACACTTCTGCTCCCATTGCTGACAGTCACATCGCAACAGCAACAGATAAGTATTGTGGCACTGTGAGGCATAATCTCTAGCGATGCCAGGCACAATGCCCTCTGTGTTAGCTACCTTACTGCAATGCCCTGCAAATTTCACCCTGAGCTATCTAGGACCCCGTGGAGAAACAGGACGAGGCTCTTGTGCTCACCTGTTGGGTGCTGGACTCTTGATAGAGGGGTCCAACATCCCTGGACTGACTCACCTGGAATGAAGGCACCTCCCCATCTCCCGGTGACACCATCTGCCAGGGGGCAGGGACACTGGCATTGAGTGAGAATCTGTAGATGGCTGGCCTTCCCTTGCTTCTGGACTTGGAGATATACACAGTCCCCTGGAGATCTGAAGAAAACAGAGGGCATGAGGGCTAGTGGTACTTCTCAGTCAGCAAATGCTACAGACGTGGGCAGCAGCAAAGGAGGTGTCTTCTGGTCTGCTGTCTCCTCTGGGGCAGCAGGCACAGCCTCTGCCTTCTAGCAGCACAGCACACCTTTCAAAGGTTTTCACAAATATATCCTGAGCTGCAGTAATTCCTGATGGCTTATTGATTCATGTTGTCACAGGACTTGGCCCAATAACTCTTTTATCCTCAAAATCCCTTGCAAAGCAGGCTGAATTTACCCTCCTCACAGCCTGCCAACAAGGTTGTGACACAGGACTGGGATGCAAAAGCTCTGAGCTCCTAGCCCTGTACTCAGACCAGGCAGACCAGAGGGATTTGTCACTAGGCTGTACTGCCGCCTGGGTTATGGGACCATGTCCTAGAGAACAGTAGGCATTCAGGGGAAGGGGGACTAATGTTGTCCCTTACATCCAGCACCAAGCTAGGGCTCAGTAGGGCAGGGTTTAAGAGAATTATTCCCCACCAGCTATTCAGAGATCATATGATTTAGTTTTTACCCGAGAGGGGGCCCTGGACCCAAATGTGGTCAGAGTCATCATGCCCCACTTACCTTGCTGCCCTGTATCACTTATGCTCCCTTTGCTTCCCCAAGTTGACCCTGAGCCCCTCTTCTTTTTTTCCAAGGAGGTTCGGATGTTGTTCTGCAAACTGTGGGGCTTTTCCTGAAACAAACCTGTCCCACAAGGTTAGTCAGGGAGGAAAGAACGAATGGCATGACAAGAGACCTACCCGCCCTGCGCACACCACGGACTCTACGACTGAACACCAAACCCTAAGCAGGGAACCACAGAGCCACAGACCCCCAGCTGGTCACTGGAATGTGACCAGCACTTATGAGTAAAAGTAGTCAGTTTTCATGGACTATAAAGGAATTGCTCCAGCAGAAACACTCAGGCAGTTCCCGGCTAAAGCAGGAAATATTTTTCAAAATACTCCACTCCTACAGGCAACTCAACCATCCCACTCCCAATGTGTGCCTCCCTTCAATGGGATCCACCCAATGTCCAATGAGATATTTGAACAATGAAACCTCACGTTTCAGCTCCTCCAGCCCAGGCCTTAGGCCAGGCGGCACTCCGTGTGGTCTCGGGACCAGCACTCTCACCTGAGCAGGTAATGCAGGAGATGCCTTCAGCACTCAGGTTGTATTTCAGGTCTAGCAGCACCTGGATGTTAGTGTCTGGCCGGAACAGGACTGGAGCACGGCTAGCTGGATGGAGGCGGCTAGCAAAGAATACAGACAGGAGCAAAACAAGGAGAAAGAGCCCTGCAAAGAGAAGCCCAGGTAAGTGTGTGGGACCCTACATGCATCTTGCACTTAGGACATACTCAGACAGCAGGGGTGTGGCAGAAAGATGGTATTTTCAACAGGAAAAAGGAACAGCCCCTAAAGCACGCTGGCAGCTGGGCTTTCTTGTAATGAGTCCCATGCCTGGATAATCCCATCAGGACTTGCCATTTCAGATCTGAGTGAAAGGAGAGGGATGGAAAAGTCTCTAGTTCTTCCTGCAGTTCCCTTAGGGACTGACTGTTCTGGGGACACTGAGTTAGAAGCCATCTATTATGTCCCTTTTCTCGACCTCTTGTCACTAATAATCAAGGCTTGGTGACTGATTGAGATGCTGCCCTCTAAAATCCATGCAGATGGAATACCCCCCTCCTTCCTTACCCACAATCACCCATCTGCTCTTCACTGCAGACCACAGCACCCAGTGTTCCAGCAGCTCCTGCAGATGAGTTATCAAGTGACCCCGGTTGCTCTTCTCTGCAGGGAGCTGCAGATTTTCTGGCATCACAGATACCAAGGGGACATCCCCCATTTCCAGGGAGACTAGAAAGAGAGAAATCAAAGGCAGTCTCAGTGCTCAGTGTCGTGAGTGTCTCTCATAGCTTTCTGCTTTCCTTTACAAAATCTTCTGCAAGGTGCTGTATAACTCACTCAAGTTAAGGAGACRGAGTAAGACCCAGGCAGAAGCTGCGACTTGCCCAGGATGTCATAGGAAGCATCTTTCTCAAGTCGCTGCCATGTGACAGCTACACTTTAAATCCATAGTTCAGTCCAAAGCCTATGCTTCAGGCTATTCTTCCTCTGCCAGATCCCACTAACATTGTCCATATGGTCACAGGGACACTGCATGCTTCTTGGGCCAAGCAAAATTTGTCCCTTTCCCACTAAGTATATCTTGCAGCTAATTACACACAGCTGACCTCTTCCTGACTGCAGCCTGGCTGCTCTCTGATCTCTTTACTCCAGCTCAGGGATGCTTAGAGAACTGCTCTCTTGTCTACAGGTGAGAAGTGGGCACTTGCTGTAGTGGGGTCAAAGTATGCCTGGCATGCTGTACAGCTGACCTACAAACCATGCTTGGTCACCAACTGGAACAAGCTGCTTTGCTTCTTCACAAGTTACTGATGCCCAGGGGCCCCTGGAGAAAAGCATCCTGCTGTTTACTCTGCTCAAGGGAAGGGACAGAGTTATTTCCATACATTACCATTGCATGTGGCTCTGGCATACTAAGGAGACAGCTCTTGCAGCACAGTGCCAAAGCTTTGTTGTCTGCCCATCAAAGGCAGCTCAGAGCCTGCTCTGCAGGGAGGGGGTCTGCACGCTGCTGTGGGATTGATGGGCTCTCAGCCATTGATCCATTTCCCTCCAGTTCCAGTTTGCTGCTAGGCCTGAAGGCTACTCACTGCCCAGACCACTCCCGTTGTGGGTTTTAAAAGACAGAGATCCCAGCAAGTTTTAAAAGCCAAGTACAACAGAGCATGACCTCATAAGCACCCTTATCTTCGATCAGGGCTAGAAGGATTATATCCTGCTAACAACAGATAGGGAGTTTCTGGTCTCTTTTTCTAGATGGCTTATGTGGTCCCAGGCAGGTCATTGGCCTCTTCTTGCCATGACAGAGGACATGCTCTGAGGAGGTGATGCTGGAGAATAAAGTGTTCTCTCACCTGCTTCCCAAATGCAGTGCTCTGAATGGCAGGGAAGAGGGGAAAACTCTTTACTCAAAGGTGAGCTGTCCTGGTGCTATGGATTAGATGTTTCATGGCTACATCCATGTTACAATCAGTGGTTCCAGCCAGAAAGTACAATCCCCATTAGACCCAAGAGGATTAGCAAAGTACTTAGAAAGCATGTATCAACACCCACTGAAGATCTCAAAGCAACTTACAACCATTAGTGAGTTCAGACTCCTACAACCTCCTGTGACAGCACCATCTCCAGCTTAAAAGTAGGRAAACTGAGGCATGGACCAGTGGCAGGGACAGGAAGAACTACAGGATGAACAGGGCAGTGTGGTCCCCCTGAAGGCACTACACAGCAGGCACATACCGGGCTCCTCCTCCACACTGAGCAGTGGGATGTCATCATCAAGATAGGGAAGCGTCTCTCTGCCTGCTCTGGATGTGGCCTCTGAGGCAATGAAGAGGTCTTCAGCCAGGTGCAAGGCACTCTTTTTGGTGCACTTCTGACTACAGCTGGATTGGAGCAGGGAAGGAGACAAAGGCATGAGTTTTAAGCCACATACCCTGCAAAGAGTTACCAGTGGGCTCCTTCAGTGACAAGGAGAGCAGCAACAGCCTGCTCCAATTACTTGGAAAGACAACAGGCAGTGCCATGAGCAATTTCCATTGCTAAGTGCTGAGAGGTCAGGGGCTGAGTTGCTAAGTGCTGAGCGGTCAGGGGCTGAGCTGCTATGGCAAAGCAGTAGCAGGCTGGGCTGGGCGCACAGAGCAGGGCTGAGCCATGAACACTGGGCGCTGAGTGACGGAAGTTTCAGCAGTTCATCTCCCTGCTAATGAATTAAATCAGGCCAGGTCATCTGCACTGCTAAAGAGCAGGGGAAGGGGAAATGTGCTGACTTGCAAATACAAATCTGCATGCACTGCTTGCACTCACAGGCAGGAGCAATGTTGATCTGCCTGCCTTGCAGGGCCTGTGTCTCCACAGCTTGAAGATTTAGCTGTGCAGTAAGTGCTCTGAGGACACAAATGGCTCCAATACTCCATGGGATTCAACAAAGAGGTATGACTGGCACTGCAGAGTCTGGCTCCTGGGAGGCACCTATGCGTGCACCAGAGGGAATAAGACTGGGACCTGGCCCTTCCATTTTGCTCCAATCTGGAATGGCAGAAGTTAAATTTCCGTTCTGTTAGAGACTAATAGGGAATGTGAAGCCAAGCTGCCTGAGGGGGATGAGGATAACTAAGAGGGATGAGGATAACTACGAGGATAGGGCAGGGATTTGCACACTGCCTTGGCCATGAGTTCCACAACAACTTCCCACCCACACAAGGAGGCTCCAGGGCTCACCTGGTTTGGCAGGAGCTCTCTAGTGGGGACACATAAACGGTCCATATTCCAAGAGCAGCTGGCATGGTGAAGAGCACAGCTACCCAGCAGCAGGACACAATCAGCGACATGAAGAGTCCGAAGTCATGCACAGCTGGGATCTACATGAAGAGAGAGAACATGGAGTTGGGATCAACTGGGGCAGGAGACCTGGAGAGACATCAAGAAGGAGATATCTGGAGGAACCTGAGAATAGCACATGCTGACCTCAGTCATGGTAGTCAGCAAACCTGGTAGGTACAGAGCTGAGCTGATCAGCAGCACAGGAAATATTGCCTTGCATGCTGATACAGGGAGAGTGTCCACTGCCTTAGAGCAGGTAAGGGACAGCCCTCTAGGGCAAACAAGTCCAGCATGCCCCTGTGCTGGAGGAGAGGGCAGAAAGATGGTGCTGGCAGCTTCCCTCTCTATTAGGGCCTCTGGCAGAAACAGAAAGCCCCAAACCCAAAGCTGCAGTGTACCTGAGAGAAGATGTTGGCAGCATATGCTGCAGCCGTGGTCAGGGAAGTGAAGAAGGTAGCCTTCCCTGCTGTCTGGATAGTATGGATCATGCGCAGTCGCAGGTCCTTGAGGTGGGTGGCTTGGCGGTAGGTGTTGATGAAAACAAAGACATCATCAACCCCTGGGAAAAGAGCGGGAAGATTTTGATATTTTGCTCACAGTAGGAACACATGCTAAAAATCTAATTTCCCCTCAACATCTGTCCTGCAAATATTTCACTTACAGGTAATGGAGGGAAAGGGCTTGAAAATTCAATCTGCATTTGCCACCATCACCTTTCTCTCTCCTGCAGGCAGGAGTTATGGCAAGGCAGCACAGGTAGGTTTTGAGTAAGGACATGCTTACCAATCCCCACAATGACAAAGGCAGCCACACCATTGAGTATACCCAGGTACTGGATCCCAAATACGACGTGGTACAGGAACAGAGCCACCAGGCAGCTTAGCCCAATACTGGCAATGCCAAAGAATGACAGGAACACTATAGGAGGAAAGGAACATGGGAAAAATAGTACTGCTGGCCACCCCCTGGGAGAACAGACACCTCCACCTGCCCCGTCGGAATACTGGTTCCCAGGAGTGTGTTGGTGACAGAGAATAGCTCAGGGCTGCAAGAGTACTGCTTGCAGTCCCCTTCCCATGAGGCCCACCCATGAAATTACATCAGCTTTACACCAGCGTTAGTAAGATGGGAATTTGCATCTTATTCCTCTTCTTCTGTGAGCCTTCCCCCCACCCTGCCCACAAATCTCTGCTCTGGAGAATCAGACTCGCATGACCTTCTGCATGCTGCTGTGCCACAAAGTCAGGCTGGTGTGTCAGGGCATCAGAGCCTCTCCTGGGGCTTGCACAGACACATGGAGTCACAGCATATTTGGCTTTGTGTGAGAGCAGGGCAGCCGTGACTGCAGCCTACCTGAGCAGGAGGTAAGGATGTAGACCAAGACAGCTATGCAGCTACTGCTGATGAAGGCCAGTAACATGTCATTGTTGAAGGTCCTCCTCACTTCATAGTCAAACAAATCTGTCCCTCCATACAGCACCTGGACTTTGCTAGGATGGGAACATATGAAGGAAGAAGAGTAGGCAGAGTTGAGTGTAAAGGGAGCAGAGCCAGGGGATTTGACAAAGCAGGGGATTTAACAAAGCACAATGTCTCCCCCAGAGCCAAAGGAGGTCACTGCTCTAATAAACTTGGCAGTTCTCTGAGGAAACAGCTCAGAGCGGTGAGAGCAGGTTGAACAAGGTTGCTGCTGGAGGTGAAGTTCACACAAGAAGGGAGAAAAATAAAAGAGCAGGGCTAATATTTTCAAAATTCCTCCAGTGCATGGTGGGTCTTTGGCACTAATAGACTCCTTGCTGTCAGCAAACGGCTCCTGAAGCCTCCAAAGCCAATTCCATCTGGAATCCTAATCATTGCTTATTATATTAAGCACAAAGGTAATAACCAGCAGATGCAGGCAAAGTGAGAGCTTATCAGAAACCGTATGATTTACCAGCTTCTGCTTCTGGAAGCAGGCTCTGAGCGGAAGTAATCCAAGATAATTTAACCAGGCGTACAATAACACTGCACCATAGGAGGCTATGAGGAATCCGAGCTTCAGAACCGAGCCTTGGCCCCAATTCCCTTTCAGCTTCCCATAACTGCAACCCACTCTGCCAGCCCATTGCTGAGAATGCTCTGTGGCTGCCTGCTTTCAGGGCTGACAAGGGCTGGCTGCATTTCACCCTGCTTTTGAAGATCGGTATCCCTTCGTTCTGGGAGCTATTGAGATTCAGAGCAGTAGAGAGCTGGAGACTGAGAAGGTACACTGGGACTCACTGCCTTCCGTCAGCTGTCTGGATACTGGGCTACTCTTTTGGCCTTTTTCGCTCTATTTTACCATCTCCCTCTCACAAGCACTGAGCAAAGCTCTATTCAACCAAAGTCATACAGACCTGGCAGTGAAAAAAGCCTGCATTTCCTGGAACTTATCCTGCCCTGAAACTCCCCTCTCCATCTGCCTGTACAAAGAGCAAACACTTCTGGAAGGAATTATACGGGCATGAGCAAAAGCAGAATCAGATCCACAGGTTGACGCCTTGAATAAGGACCATTTCATCCCCTGCATCTGACCAACTGGGGCCAAATTCAGACCAGGAAGGCAGAGAAGCAGCTCTGTTGGAGCTAGTGGAATTGGACTTGTGAGATGGAAGCAAACAGATCCAATGCCAGACAGGGGCTGAGTGGAAAGGCAGGCACTGGATTCAATCTTTGGCTCCCTTTCATTGTCTCTATTGATGTCTCTGGCGTGTTGCTGCAGTAGGAAGTGGCATTAAAGGGAAGCACATGAGTGGTTTTCTGCCATATGCTCCCCACGCTCATTCACAGCACTGTGCCTCAGCCCAACTTCAAAGGAGATGCTTTTTCTCCTTCATCTGGAGCATTATGCCATGGCCACTGTTCGAGACCGACCAGCAGTCTGAGCTGGCATGCCAAGCCTTCTGTGCCTTCCAGGTGCAAGGCTATTGGAGCGGAGCAGGCATGTCTGCCCTGCGTAAACCTTACGACAGAGCTTTTACACCCTGAAGGGCCTATTCCATGCACTCCTTCAGTGCAACAGAAAGCACTACCCTCTCCAACCTCTGCCTTTCCCTGCTCTCGCCCACTCCCAACAAGGCACCTGCCCTGTCTGCACAGACCCTCACCTTGTGGATTGCTTGGCCAGCATGGCCACGTAGGTGATGACAAAGTTCTGGAACTTGCGGCGCTGCTCCTCCCAGCGGTCCTCCACCGAGTAGTAGTTTGGCAGTGGTGCCCCAAAGAGGATTTCGCTCCGCAGCAGGGAGCTTTTCATGTTCTCGGCAGACAAGCCCTCATCCACATACCAGTAGAATTCGGGGTGGGTCATGGCCAGCTCCAGGGACCCTGCGGGAGAAAGCAGCACCACTTTTGTTAGGTCCTGCTTAGTTGACTTGGCAAGGCACAGGGTCCAGTCTGACAAAGGGAAACCGGGAGTGATCCCGTCTTTTGTCAGAGTGATGCTGACTGCTGCTGCCTTGCATAGAGCAAGGAGGGCTGGGGAAAGCCGGATTGCAAAGACTCACGTTCCACTTCAGCTTTGTGACTCTGCTTGCGATGTTGCCTACATGCAGTTCCCCATCAGGGACACACCTTCCACCCGACTGTGATCGGAACCACAGCTCCCCCAAGGAGCAATGCACACAACATCCCCATCAATACTCCCACTGCTGGGTGCACTTAGTTCTCGTACATTGGGCCAGTATTTACTCCATTACACTGGGAAGCACAAGAGCTAAACAATGCCCATGGAAGATGAGGAGTCCTGGCTCTGCTGTGATCTGGTACCTCTGCCATCCGATGGTGTGAGGGATGCAGAGATGGAGGCACTCAGCTAGTTCTGAGTAAGAAACACTGCCTGTCTACCCCCAAAATCCAAGTTCCCTTGAGTTCACACCAGAAAGACCCAGAAACTATGCTTGTTCCTGTTTTGGTAGCAGAACTGCTACTCACACTGG
Source organism: Phoebastria nigripes (assembly GCA_035582835.1). Lineage (NCBI taxonomy): Eukaryota > Metazoa > Chordata > Aves > Procellariiformes > Diomedeidae > Phoebastria > Phoebastria nigripes. The sequence goes on along the minus strand of JAYKAV010003044.1, from coordinate 6,029,524 downwards.
AGCAGATGGAGTTAATTCTTTGCCTGCTCCCTATATGGCTCCTGGACAGCCATCATCTGCAGCCTGTGCTTGAGAGACAGATGGAGGCTTCATCCCACAGCCACATCCCACCCACAGACTCCTCATGATTCACCTCTTTTTCACCATCCAGAGCCTCTGCTCTGCCAGAGGGGCATAGTACAGGGTACGGAGCTGGGAGGAGGAGGCAGGGCCTTCCTCCTCCTCTCTGTATAGAAGCCTTTCCAGCTGGTGACTCACAAGCTGCCTTTCAAGCTCCAGAGCAGCCCACAGACCACTTTCATCTGCTCCACGGTGCAGGGAAGCTCATCCCTATTGTCTGTCCAAGACCTGACATTCCTCTAGTTAACCACAGTCTTTCACAGGGGACAAGGGTCAGTAGAAGGCATCTGTACAATGCAGAACTTCCCCTCATTTGTCCCCCTCACTCGCCTGTTGGGGCCTGTGTGACCCATGACTGGGGTTGCAGGGGCTTTGCTGAAAGGGTAGAAGAGTGGCCCTAGCGTAGAAAAGATGATTCCTCAAGGCACAACATGGCAGCATCCTCTCTGCACAAGGCAGTTACCCTCTTAGGTGCACACCAGTAAGTGACTGCCTGAACTTGCAGGAGATATATGCCTTAAACATGCCAGCCCTCACCCACGGCCCTCAGCTCACCTTGGATGTCAGCAAGGTCTTGTCCCATGCCATCATAGTAAATCTTCCCTCCTCTCTCAGTGGGGAAGAAGTAGGTCATGAGGGAGCTGGGAGGGGAGCAGTAGGAATAAGAGCCCAGAGGCAGGTCCTTCAAGACCTCATGGGGCTTCCAGCAGAACTCCCGGAAGCGAGGGTGGTCCATGATCTTGCGCTCAACCTCATGGATGGTAACCAGGCGCTCAGTGGTGAAGATGTTGTTTTCAGAGTCCCCCCGAGCCAGAAAAATGAGCTCGATGCGCCAGTGGGCATGTGTCTGTGTGTTGGCACTGATATAAGTGCTGGAGTAGTCCCAGCGTGGGGCACCCCTCCCAACTCGGGAAGTCCGGTTTCCTGCGTTCACGTGGGCATGGGGCTTGGGGAAGCTCGTCCTGCCCTCCGGGGTGCTGCGCTTGACCCGTGCGCTGACCCCGAGACGGGAAGCATTGAGGTGAAGCTGCTGGAGCTGCTCAAAGATGAGCCTCTGCAGGGTTTCAGAGGTGAAGTCAGCCAGGTCCCGGCGGTTCCTCCCCCATGATCCAAACTGGGACTTAAGAGCCAAGGCAAGCGCATCAAAGCGCTGAGAGGACTCGTGGTTGCGGATCTCAAAAGCATTGTAGGAGATATCAATATCCAGGGCTGGGTAGTGGAGGAACATGACAACAGCAAGCACAGCAGGGATGGCACAGCCCAGGAAAAGGATTAAGCCAGCGCAGTACGGGTTGGTAAATACCCAGCCAACAATATTCCAGAAGCCAGACACGGGCAGCGTGACACGCAGGGGCCTGACTCTGCATGGGCTTTTCCCACACAACAGAGCACCCTCCCGCCTCTTCCGGGAGCTGAAGGCTACCTCTTCATCTTCCTCGTCTAGCCAGGCATCCTGTAACAAGGGGTCATCCTCTGTGTCCATGTCCAGTGCCTGCACAAAGGGGTAGAGAAAAGCAGTCAGCAACGCCCAGCACTGGGTGTCACCAGGCACAGCCATGATCCACAGCAGTTGCCAAAGGGTCTCAGCAGCAGAGCCAGGGAGGGAGGCACACTCCAGCTCTCAGCCCTGGGCCCTCAGCAGCAAAGCATGACTCCTTTGAAACCCTACAGATTTGCTACAGCCACTAAAAGAACAGGCTCACCATGGGGTATCCCACACCCTGCCTGGCAGAGGAACCAGAGAGGGGAAAAGTTCAAACTACAGTCCCAGAGCTCAGTGCTCTGGCAGAAGAGGGCTCTGCACGGCTCCAGGAACACCAGGCATGGAGCTGGCAGGGGATTCACAGTATGCTGCTCAGACTGCAGCAGCAAGAACATTTAATTAGCTAACCTGGTTCTCATGCCCAGGAACAGTTCATGCTACCAGATGAAAAATGCAAGGGACCCTATCTTCCTCTCCTTAAAACTGACAACAGATTTTCCCCCAGCTATTTATAGCTGTACTCATCTTCCCCACAAAGCATGCACATGCATACACACGCAGAACCAGAAGCACATGCACCCACGCCTGCAGACACACACGTATGCATGTACTCGCACATACCGACCCCCACRGAGAAGTCACTGTAACCCTGCTCTAGTCTCTGAAAGGCTAGCCACCACCAGCATGGGAAGGGAAACGGCTGGACAGCCCTGCTTTCCTTCCACCCCTGCAGGATATTGTTTATSGAGTGAGTTTTCCCGGTTCCTATGGAAAAACCAGGAAGCAAAAGCAGCCATTGTTCCCATGGAATGACAAGGAGGAAACTCTCCCTCATCAGCCCACACTTGGGCAGGAAAGAAAGGGAGACTCCCCGGGAGGTGCTCTCTGTTGCAGGGGGCTGCCAGCACATACAGCTTCTTAGACTTTCCCATGTGCCCCTCCTGGGTGTTGCATGGAAGCCTTGCAAGCCAGGAAGCCACAGGTGGTAGTCCCTGAGAGCAAAGCCCAGACCCTACAATTGTTACTCCCTTTCCCGGCTCCCGGCAGCAAAGCCTGCAGCCTCCCCTCACTCAATGAATGAACAGATTCAGTTCCTTGCTTGACCCTGATAGTTGCAAGCAATTTACACACAGGCCAGAAGCAATTTATGAGCTTTGCTCCTAACCAGTGTTTCTATTTTAACAGAACTTCTATCAGCAGGAAGATGAATTGCCAGCACCCCTTAACTCTAGGTCCTCAGAAGACCTGGGAGCTGCCTGAACTTGGACCGAGAGGAAAAGCAATGGGGCAGAAATGCTCCCTGGCAGAAGAGGGATGTGCAAAGGAGCAAGGGTCACAGCAATCTCCCTGGCTCTGGTCAGCCTGGGTGATGCCTGTGGCTTTGCTCACAGGGAGTTCATGGGAGCTACAGCAGCTCCCATGGGATTCACTCTGGTCTGGATAGCATCTGTGCTGGCAGGCTGGGCAGAGCGTTCCCAGTGTTGCAGAGCCTGTGGAGAACAGGGAACCGCTGAGCTCCAGCCTCCCTGCTCCTGCCCACACCGAGGAAAGCACAAATGTTGATCAGTGGCTTTAATCTGCAACTGATACTGTCTCAAAACATCCCACCCTTCCTGTCAGTGTGAGAGCAGGGACCCTCCCATCCCCTCGCCGTGGTTAGGCTCATGCAGCTGGCTCACCCACCTCAGCCAGGCTGCAGAGAGCTGTGCAGGAAGGCACGTGTAAGCCTGTGCTGAATCCTCCTCCTGCTCCGTAATTTCACAGTCCAAAACCAGATGGGCACCACTGATGGCAGATGGCCACAGGCCCTCTTCTGCCAGACCTCCACATCCTCAGGAGGCCAAGAAATAGGGTGAGGAGAGGGCAGCTCACAAAACTCTGCTGTGTTGTTTCCCCCTTCACATGTAGGGCTGTTAGACAGCAAGAACAAAGCAAAGGGGGGGTCTTTTCAAGTCTCTGGAAAGGTTAGGAGAAATCTAGCTGGTTTTACTCTCCATTAAGATTTCTTTAATATTCAGGATGCATAATTCTAAACAGCCAGGGAGCGTCTGAAAGTTTCCCTGAACAGCCACGCATCACTGCGTGAGCCTTGGGCCCTGGGGCAATGCGAAGAGCATACAAACAACACTGCCCAAGACAGCTACTGGCACACAGGTGTTATCCGCCTCAACTTCACAGGCATGCATACCCATGTGCGCTTCTGTTGGTGCTTACAGAGAGCCTTACTTGCATCATGACAGGGAGGAGGCTTTCCCAAGTCCCTGAATCTGCATATAAATCCTCTCCCAGCTGCTCCTTACTGCAGTTTTGCCTTCTCTCCCACACTCTACACTCCCAAACTCTCCCCACAGAGCAGCCATAACCCCATCAACGCTGACAAAGCAGTGGAGGGCAGCGACATCCTCCTATGTGTCCAAAGCCTGCTGGCATGCCAGCCCCCCCGCACACAGCACAGCGCCAGCCCCAGCTCACAGGTCACCCCACGCTGCTCGCCTTTGCAGACGTCCTCAGCGTATGCAAGCCCTTGGCCAGTGTATAACTCCCATCCATCGCTGGGCTGACAAGTACTATCACCCTTCTGCCTCTAAGAGACAACCRAGCTACAACTTCAGCTCACGTTAGCAGTGCAGATTGGTGCTGCATGAATGTAGGTGCAAACTTCACTCATCCCATCTGGGTAAGTTGGTGTGTACATGCAGTTACCTCCACTCCACCCAGCTGCCCTTTCTCCCATTGGCCTGGGCTCTCCTTCGACAGAATGGCATTACTGCAAGACCTGATCAAGCATATGTATTCTCTCTTTAGAAAGAGAGGTAGAGAGCCATAATAATTTCCCATTTATTGAGCTACTGAGGAGAAGGAGGGAAAAGATTCTAATCCTGAAACAGAAGAGCCTGCACGTGACAAGAAAGGGAAATGAGAGAGACTGAGATAGTAATAAGCCAGCAGAAAAAGGATCATACCATCCTCTTTTTTAACCAAGAGCTAAATCCTCAACTCAAGGAAGGGATCAGACCTCAGGCATCTGCCTCTGGCTCTCCCATCCACTCTCATGGTGACTGCAAAACTCACCTTATACCAGATGGGCACCCACAATGTATGAAGGCCAACGCATGCTACCCTCTAGCTAAAGATTGGTACAAATTCTGATGCTGGTGTAAACCCCAGCACAGCAAATGCTGGAAAAGCCCCAAGATTATATGGACTCGCACAAGAACTGAGTCAGGGAAGGATCAAGATTTGGTCCAGGCAAAAGGGCCAGGGCAGGGAGGGAGGCACCTGGGCTGTGCTGTCCCTGACGGTGACAGCCTCCCTCTCTGCATGCGGGGTAAGCACATGCGTGCATCTTGCCCTAGTTCCACCACAGCTCTGAACTCCCTTCAAAAGAGAGTTTACCACATGATTCAGCTGCAAAGCCAGACACAGCTTACTTAGCATTGCCCTTGGGACTCGCCTGGCTTTACCGCCTTCGTCAGATCCTGCCTGGGTCAGGATGAAAGCTTATCCAACCCAAAACATGGCAAACTGAATCGGCGGGGGAGATAAACCCTGAAATCAGCCAGAAGGGAAGCGAAATGCATTTTTTCTGCTTGAATTCTACTTGGGGGCTGGCCTGTTTTCCCTCCACCACTTCCCGTACTACCCAGGGACTCCCAGCATTGAAGCATGGCCCAGTTACTTTTTCAATTCCAGGATATGCACAGCGGACCTAATCCTGCAGCCCTAATCAAAGCTCTGCCTCACTTCTGTGAAAGCTTAGCCTGCTCCAGGTTGGAAGGAGCAGAGGATAAGAGCACTCCTAGGAGCCCTGGATCTGTTTCTTCAGAGAAGACACACTGATTCAGCCTGTTGAGGTAGGCGTTCAGATTTCTTGGGCTTCCCTCTGCCCCTTCCAAAGCAAACAGGCTTCCTCCTGGTTCAAAACCAGTCAGGACTCTGTAGGGTAGCAGAACCTCCTGTAAAGAAGGTTCCTGGCTCAGATTTAAGGTGCTGCTATAGGCATAGCTTCCATTAAGTCAGAGAAAGGTAAAGGAAACTGCACAAAGTATTTAGTAAATAAATACTTTAAGTGAAAACCTCCACCACCACCCCATGGCAGGTCTGCCTCACAAAATACCCTCTGCTTCCTGAGCCGCATGCTTGGCCACRCAAAGCCAGATTTTGCAGGAACCTACAATGCCATATTACAGACAGCCCTGATCCAGACTGCAAGCAGGAAGCAAGAGCCACAGCTGCAGTCACCATGAGGTGCCTCATGTCAGAGACCCCATCCCACCGTCTTGACGCTTTCAGGTTTTTCCACCAGGAACATACAAGCATTGAATAGACGCGTGGTGAGAAGGGCCTAGGCTGCCACCACACACCCAGTGAAGGACAGACCCTGAACCAGCTGCTTGAGCAAAAAGCTCAAGCCTATCCGCACAGCCTGCAGCAGCTCCTGCTTTCTGCACAGCCACGCAAAGAAAGACTGCGTGGCAGGCTGTGCACACTGGAGAGCCAGCTCACAGAGCAAGACAGGGGCAAAGCAAGAGGCAGGTTTCCCCAGGGTACCTGACACGGGGAAAATGTGGGGCGTGGGGCCCTTTCCCTTCCCCACACTACCACGGTATGGATGAAGTTCAACAGCAGGGTTGCAGAGCTGCAGAGCTGTGCTGCATAGCTCTGCTCTGCAGAGCTGCCTACAGAGAGTATGCTGCGAAGGGGGGACAATCTCAAACCTTTTGCCTAATGGCTGCACAGAAGCCACAGGACCTGCATTCCTCTGGCAAAGCTGGGCCTGCACAGTTCACATCCAGCTCACCCACCTCCTAGCCTGGCGTTGGCACACGTTCATCTGCAGCACTGCCTCGTTCATTCAGCCAGCCAAGAACCACTTGGGGATGGGGAAATGGGGAGAGGCAGGCGAGCTGCTGACTCAGCAGCACAGCTGAGCATGGAGGGACCTTGTAGAAAACTAACTGAGCCGGAAAGGGAGGGTAGGAGGGGGATTCAAGAGGGGAAGGGAAGGAGGAGTCTGTAGTACAGTACATAAAAAACCCTCCTCCCTTCGCATTCAGCCTTCAGACTGCCAGGCAGTTTCAGCATCCTCCCGGGATGAAGATCCTTCCTGATCTGAAGATGTGAGTTCAGAAAATCCATCACAGCAAAGAGACATGTGGCCATGAAGAGACTCACATCTTCCAACCCTGTGCTGGTACAAAGACACACAGCTTTATGGAAGGTACCAATAATGCCAGGATCCAGCTGATGATCTGGTTTGCCTCTTCACGGCCACAGCAGCAGTGTGGAGATATGACTAGGAGGAAGACAAGGAATGTCTCCTTGCCAAGGCTATTTTTTCAGTGCCAATGGGCACTTCTGTCTAGAGGAGCATAAAGACTATCTCACATCAGATCTGAGCCACCTCCCCAGCCCTGCACACCAGACAACCTGCAGCTGAACCTCAGCACCACAGCCATGAATGCTACCAGAGCCCAATGGAAGAGGCTCACCCCTTTCCTCCCTGGATGACTGTCACAGATGAACCAGTGACTGGCAGACTGGGCATCCAAGCCCCTTGATATTTGCACCCCCGTTCAGCAATTTAACCTGGGCATCCTCCATGTCTTGCTGCAACTTACCAGTCTGACCGGAGCAATGAATTAAGCATTTAAAGCACTGCAGGGCTATGGAGCACAGGGTAGGAATAAGTATGACTCCTGTGAGCCCGACACACAGCAGAAAAGAAGGACAAAGCCAAACTTGGGAGACCTTAAGATCAGCAAGAGTTTTGCCTTGACTGCAGCAGGTGAGATCCAGCTCAGACCCCAACAGCCCTGCAGGTATTGTCACTCACTTGAACCCCAACCAGGAAAAACACCCATGCAGCTCCCATGTGACAGAGTTCTTTCTTTTCAGTGAAATCTAGGATAGAAGAAAGTCATTGACAAGTTGGGGAGAGGCAGTGACAGATGAGGAAGCTAATTACACCCGACCTGACTAATTAATGCTGACTTTCAGATTAAAAAATCTTCACTAGTGTTCCATTTCAATTACTCAGTTGTTCCTTCTTACAGGAAAAAGGAAGCCTTGTGCATCAGCAAGCTAGAAAGAAAAGAGGAAAGAAAGCACAAGGCTAGAAGGGGAGGGAAAGACAACTTCTGTAATATGGAAGATTCCTATCAACAAAGTAATTAAACTTCACATTTGTTTCTCCCATGGGCAAAGCTTTCAGAGCAGAGCTAGCAGTTTTGTGGTCCTATTTGTATTCCTGAAAACTCTTGGAGTTTCTACCAAAGGCAGCTTTAGGCCCCTTTGTTAGCTACATAAAGTTCCTCTAAGAGGGAGAGAAATGGGCTTTGGGCTTGCAAAATCATTCTAAGAGCATCCAGCTCCTGCAAAAAGCCACCTCTGTAACGATGCAGAGTTGATAGCAGGGATGGACACAGTGTCTCCCAGGCSCCATTATGCTGAAGAACACTGTACACAGCTCTGGCCATGTAAAACAACTGGAGGGCATCATTAATGTATACCCACTCTAAAGCAGGGCTCCACAGTGACACTGAGACTCAGGATCAGAGTTTTGCTCTGCACTTGAATCACTGAGACCAGTCTAGAAGTATCATTTTAAAAAACAACCAAGAAGGGCTTTCTCAGGTCCCTGCTCTCCCTTTATCAACACAGCTGTAACTGAGTGCATGGAGTAAGCCATGTGTTGCCCCTTGCCAGTGCAGACAAGTTTTACTACCTTTCATGAGTGGGAAAAATGAAACCGTAAGGAGGAATTAGATATAACTTCTGGGCCCCTAMTTGGAGGTCTGACTTTCAGAGGTGCTGCACTCCTGGAAAAGCAAAGCAGGCCCAGGAAACCTCCGACTGGGCACCTGACCCTGAATCTCCTGAAATTCTTCTGAAAACACTGGCTTAATTCAGCCATTGACCAGAACCCGTGCCTGAGGATACAACCCAGAACCTATTTCAGTGGGATACAAACACAGAGATGGACATGGTGCTTAATGTCACTGGTTTAAACTGCTGGCTGGGCTGGCTCCACCATTATGAATCAAGCAGGTCTACTTTCCCAGCTGTCCAGCACAATGCAGAAACAAGGCTTTAATCTGTTTTCTTTCTGGGCCCTTTGCATTTCCCTTCCCACTTGCTTTAAATACTTTTTTGGAAAGATGACAAAAACATTGCCAGGCCCAAAGCACTTTGCAGATCAGATTGACATCAAAATGCTCCAGCAGCACAATGCTGTTGGAATTGCAGTGCAATGATGTAAATATGTGCTTGCTGGGAAAAAAGTTCAACAAAATGAATTAAAAAAAAAAGTATTTAAAGCTCTATCATCTGCAATTCCACTTACCCACGGGAGGCAAGACAATAGACAGGGCTGTATACAGGATGGAGGACTGTCTGATCTCCCAAGCTTTATGAAATCAAGTACACGCATGCACGCTCACTCCTAACTGAGGTGTCCTCTTTCACTGCTGACTGTCCTACTCTTCTTTCCCCTTACAGGCACTTTTACAGCTTGGCTAAGATAAGAGCAGCTGGAAACGGAAGGAACCAGTCAGATCTATTGACCTGCTTTCAGAATGGTCAAAGGCTGGTTGGAGCGCTCTCAGCCTACAACATCGAGGATCTCCTGCCTGCACCTGCCTGCTATTCCAGGTGTCTGACAAGCACTGATTAGATCTACTCATAATTGCATGCCAAAAACAGCATGGAAAGATTAGCTGCAAAGTCAAGCACTCACCAGTCAGGAAATGCCAAATTCAGGGCTGACACAGCATCCTTAATTTGCCTCCCTTCTGTAAACGCTTCGCAGTGCAGTTTTTCTTCCAAGTCCAGTGTCCAAAGGCAAGGACTCTGGCCTCCACCAGTGCATGCGATGGATGATGCTCCCTGAACCCAGCAGCTATTCACTACCTTGTTCTCTCCTCATTGTTCAGCGTGTGGTCTCACGCCTCATTTCCTGCACGCTGCTCATGCCTGGCTCAGAGGCAGAATTATTAATTTTCTCATGAGTTTTCAACACTGCCTGTCATGACAGAGTCTGAGGGCTGAACAAACAGGACTGAACTGAATCTTCTCCTAGCATCTCTGAGAAGGAGGGGGGTGGTGTAGTCCTCATCTGACAAATGCGGGAGCTCAGGAGATCAGAAGGAAAAAATAGACCCTTATTTTGGGTGCCTAGTTTAAGACACACAAAATACCTAATTTCCTAGAGTGCCCAGAACGGCACAGATGGGGGCTGTGTGCAACAAACTGCAAACTCTGCTTTGTTCTGTGAGCATAATTTGAGCTGCAACATCAAGCTACGCTATGTGAGAATCCATACCTGCACACAGACAGACCAAGAAGAAAGCGGACAGAAGAACTAGGTAACCTTACAGCGGTGATACACACAAGGATGTACAGCAACACCTTTTGCTTTTGTTTGTTGCTTTCAGAAATCAGCAGCTCTACTGKGCTTTGCTAGGAGTAAGATGCCTGCAAACAAGAACTAGGCTCAGCCGTCTGAGTTTCCTATTTTAACATGACACTTTTCCTGAATGTTTCCTTAATTTGGAAAAAGAGTGATCCCACACCCTTGGATCAGGGGGAGACCTTCATATGGCACTAGCTTGGGAAATTGAGGCAGCCCCACCACGGCTCCAGCAGGTACCAGCTGGGAGGTCTGTCCTAGAGTGCTACTTCCTAAGTGACTCCAAGAAGAGTCTGTATCCTGACAGATTTAAAAAACATCCAGAAGGACACAATAAATTGCCCCAAAATACTTGCTTCAAAGTACTGACACTGGCACTTTTCAAAGAGAAAGGTCACCAGGATTTGTTGGCATCAAATTGTGCATGTTTGGTGCCCTGCCATCCCAGGATGGCCGGAGAGGTAAACCTACACAAGAACTTTGCTAACATGCATGTCATTGCCAAAGAAATTAATTTCCTGATACAATAATTTGCTCCTGGTTATTGTAACTAATGATTGTGGGTGTTGGAAGACAGCTCCTTGGTTATAATCTCACGAAACATGACTTGCAGCCTTGTGCCATGTTTACCACTTGAGTTACTTGCTTGTGTTAATGATAAGGCCCTGCTGTCACTCAGGCATGTGGCACTTACAGGTTTCTGCATACAGGCGTCAAGCAAGCTGAGACTCTGATATGCTTCAGAAATGACTTACCTAGCCACTACAAAAATTACTTAGATTTTTGTCTGAGCCCCAGCTGCTTGCTGTTGCTAAGTAAAGGGTTGGCTTCTGGATCAGCTGTGTGCCTTTGGGTCCCTTGACACAGACTTCAAAAGCACCCTGGATCCCACCTATCAGGGGCCCAAGATAACAAGCTTGTTAAAGCCGTGTGGATTTCCACACACCAGTGTCTGCCCCTGAGCACCTGTGTTCATAGCAAAGCCTTTACAGATCATTAAATACAGATGGCTGCCACAAACCAGGGCCTTGTATTATTATCCCAAGAAGTGTCACTCACTCCAGGAAGGAATCTCAGACCACAGAGAAGATTCACCAATTCCCAAGCCCCTAGAATAAACAGCCATCCCCAAAGCTTGTGTGCTGCTCTTTTATAGATAAACTCAAGCTTCCCACACCACTGTCACCCTGAAAAGGAAAGCCAAGCCCTGCTGTCAGCCCCTGCCAGTCATTTATTATTCCACCCCATGCTCAGGCTCCCCAGTTTACATCACCATGGGCACTGATACCACTCTGTGCTCAGCTGCATGATTCCCAGCTCTGACCCTGCTCCCCACACCTGCTCCTTGCAGCAGGAGGAAGGATGAAGACAAGGGCTGGCTGTGCACTCTCCTCCATCTGCAGCTCCCCAGCAATAGCCTGCTTGTGTGCACACTGTGCTTCTGGGACTAATCAAAACACCCTCTCCTAAAGGCCCCTCTCCAGAGTCTCCCCATAAGCTGCTAGTTCATTACTGAGAAGGAGGAGGGCAATTTCTTCCTCACCGTGCATGTGAGCTGCTTTCTCACCAGCAGCCTAAGCAGCAGTTTGTGCTGAGGGGACTTTGCTGGTTGTGGTTCTGTGGGCAGCAATATGAAAGGTAACACAGGAATGCCAACCTATGCTGCCAGTCCTTCTTGCCAACTACAGCACAGGCAGCTATTTCATCTCCACTTCTTGCACTCCAACATAAAAAGTACAATTAAGGTTAAAAGAAAATGTTGCAAGTAATCCCCTTCACCTGAAGTGTCTGTATGCAGCCAGCTCTGCTCATCATGCTCTGACCTTCCAGGAAAAGGAGGTACAGGTATAAAGTCCCATCTGCACATGTGTCGGAGTCGTATGGGTCAGAGTGTCTCACTCCAGATGCTACCTAGCCTCAACTCTGATGGATCTAAAGGTCTTGCCTTTTTGCTGCTATAATTTACTGACATCAGAAAATGCCAGATTCACAACAGGAAGGCTGTAAGGACTGCAATCTGTGGTGGGGACACAGCTCCCACAGCATTTCAGCCATACTCAGTTCTTCAGCAGGGCTTTCCACATACCAGCATGAAAGAGGACTGGGTGATGCTGTAGTCCTCTCATAATGAGGGAGCAGAAGACATACCCAAGGTCATTCATGCACCATGCCAGCTCCACGCACCATTCCAGCTCCATGCACCAAGCTGAGCTCATCTGTGGTATAGATATGGCCTCTTATTTCTGAGAATGTGAGGGCCTGAATTTTGGGGAGAATTCATCCTGACAGTCACTACAGCTGAATGGGAATAACTGCAGCAAACCATGCTCTATTGTCACCCATGGAAAACTTACTACTGGGTCAGGAGGGACTCACAAAGTAGCTTGTAGCTAGCTGGCTCTCAGCAGCCTATAAAGTGGGATCTGAGCAGGTATGTCTTTCTTACCTCCCACACTTCTCTCTCCCCAAAACACACACAGCTAGCTGCTCTCCTCCCATGAAAATCTGGTGCTTCTGGAATTAGATTAATTAGCACTGCTTTTTCATCTTCCCAGGATCAGTGAGAAATCTGGAATCAGAGGTGTAAAACCCAGAGGCTGGAGAGCCTCTAGTGCCACAGCTGACTGCTCCAGAGCAGGACCTGGGTGAACACAAGGGTTTTCAGAAGAGAAGGCAAACTTCCTGAGGGGAAGAGGAGGATGTGGAGATGAGACAAGATGCCTCAGTGCCTGAACAGCACGTCAGCAGATCCCCTGCCAGTACAACGACTTAAAGCTTACTGCCAGCTGCACCAACCATGCAGAAACTCACATTAAATGTTACCACAGCTCAATGAGCACAGTCCTGCAGACTGTTAGCAGAGGAGGGGGCAGGGTCTCAGAATAAGCCAACAGGCTTTAATGACACATTAATCTCAGAGAGAGTCCAGGATGCTTCCTAATACAGACAAGAGCCACTAAGAGTTGGTTCCTCTTAGGCTCTGTGCAAGGGAGGGAAATGTTGCTGGCAGCAGCTCCCAGAAGCTCCCAGGGAAGCCATGTCTATAGGATACAGATTTAGGCCACCAGGTCTGAGCTGAGACAGCAGCAGAGTCCCTTCTCTCTCCCCTCTTCTCCTCCCTCCCAGCACAGACCCAGAGGACCGTGATCTAAGCCTAGCACAGGAGCAGTTCAGTAAGAAGCAGACACCACCCTTGTCCCTACTCCCCTTCTACCACCAGAGATTCAGAGATTATCAGCCACGCGAGCTGCACAAGCTCAGGAGCTTGTGAATGGCAATCATCCAACCCAAAGGATACCAGGGGACTGCCATCTGGCAAAGGATCGAGGCATTTCAGTCAATGGTTCCCAGTTCCTTACCGCATCCCACGCTTCTCAGCCAGGCATTCACAGGCTGAGATGCTACTTGTGCTAACTGCAGGATCAAGTCCTGCAGTTAAAAAACAAACAAAAATGAAGGAAAGATTCATGGCTCTGCTATTAGTTTTTCTAGCTTTCCTGGGGCAAATCACATCATCTGCTTCTGAATGGCTCTCATATTCTGGAGTCCGAGACCCCATCTTCCAGCCTTTCACAACATGCTTTGTCCCAAAACCTCCTGGGATCCCCCTCCACAAGCAAACACAGGCTATTCTTGCACAGACATTTGTAAATTGATTTTCAAAGGGGCTTACTCCACTGCCCTATGCTGAACTGGAACTGCGTCTGGCCCTCTGGAAACCAGGCCCAGCTGGCTGAGTAAGGGAGCAAACTCACTCCAGGCACTCCCCAAATCAGTCAGAGGAATGGAAATGCAAACAGTACCAGAATCTGCAACACAGCCGAATAGATGGGAATGTAGGCAGGTGGTGTGCACGCAGGAATGAATTTGGCCACATGTGTGCCAAGATCTGGATCCAGAAGGAATGATCTCCCCCACAACACATGAGAAATACAAGAAACAGCAAGAGGTCTGTAAAGGAAATGTCATCGCAGTCTTAATCTGTCTCTGCTACTTACAGTATAGCTCTCTGTTACTGGAATCTAAATAAGGTCAAACACTGTACTGTACCACTTACACAGAAACCTAGGCTATGAACTCTGCAGTTAGTGTCAGGCAACTTTCACCAAGGAATTGGTTCCATGTAGCAGATTTACAGGAATGAAGCTTCTTTTCTTCAGCTTAAGCAGTGCCACAGGGGATGAAACATTTACCTGCTGATATATCTTGTTTCCAGTTGTCATAGGCTAGCATTTTATAGCTCCCTATGATGCTGCGGCATTTCTACCATGCTCTGTGCACAAGTATTGACATCAGTGACAAAAATGAAAGGGACCAAAGAACACCAAAGAGCACAGCTCAGTTGCCCAGTTGCTGCCTGTCTCAAAGATCCCCATGTGAAGTGACAGAGCTGAGACGTACAGGTTAGGATTGGGAGAAACAGAAGGGGTGGCCTTGGAAGTAAAATTCAGTTTGGACGTGGAAAAAAATGGCTCGAAGCATATACATCAGATTGAGACACTCCATTTAAAAGCATGTCTACAGATTTGACACTCGGGCAAGTCCAAGGCACTGACAAGTGCTCAGTGGGTCCTGAAGAACCACAGCTTGCAACGCCTGGGCCTGGAGTCTGGAAATTGCAACTGTTGGCAGGAAGCACCAGAAGGAACAGCTTTCTGCATGGTTCAAGAACTAGCCCAAGCTTTCCAGTAAAATAGATTTAGCTTTCAAAACAAGATGTTGTCTATATTGTCCAGACTCACAGCCCTCAGTTTAAATGGAGCCCACTGTTTTATTGAGTCACTTTCATGCTCTTGTGGGCCTGTCCACCTTTCCATTTCAACTCAGCCATAAAAATTGGCTTGGAGATTAAACTTGGCGCATGAGTTGTTAGCTGGAAAGCAAGTGGGAGGGAGGAGGTGGAGGGAAAGAGGTGGCAGAGGAAATATGAAGACAGAGGATTTGGCCAGGTTTGGTTTACAAGCAGGAGCCAGGGTTGCTTTGGGCTTTTCTCAGACATGTTTAAAATGCCCCGTTGGGCTCTAGTTCAAATCTGAGTTTGCAGCCCCATCTTCTTCAGGAATTCATTTGCCTTGTTAAAAGGAGGAAGAAAAAGACAAATTATTTGATTCGGGGAATCAAGTGTGCTGCATGTTCAGCAGTTCCCCAAGCAGTAGAAAGGATTAGGATTTTTTTTTCCCCCCAAATTGTCTCCACAGACCTTAATACAGCACTCAAAAGCAATTCATTCTCAGCTCCTGGGTGTAAAACAGAGCCAAGAAACAAGTCAACATCCCCCTAAGAGCAAAGAGCATTTTGCATTTGTGCATCATATCAGCTTCTATCAGAGACTGCATAAACCCTTTGCAAACACCTATCAGATCCAATTCCCTTATTCCTCTAGGGAAATAGGTCAGATTATATGCAAGATTACAAATGAACTAAGCAAGGCTCCGCAGTCTAGCTCCAGCTCTGCTAGAATTCAGCCATTACTTCAGCTGACTTTAACAGAAGCTAACTAGAACAGAATCATAGAATCATTTAGCTTGGAAAAGACCTTAAGATCATCGAGACCAACCATTAACCTAGCACTGCCAAGTCCACCACTAAACCATGTCCCTAAGCACCACATCTACACGTCTTTTAAATACTTCCAGGGATGGTGACTCAAGCACTTCCCTGGGCAGCCTGTTCCAATGCTTGACAACCCCTTCAGTGAAGAAATTTTTCCTAATATCCAATCTAAACCTCCCCTGGCACAACGTGAGACCGTTTCGTCTTGTCCTATCGCTTGTTACTTGGGAGAAGAGACTGACCCCCACCTCACCCCAACCTCCTTTGAGGTAGGTGTAGAGAGCAATAAGGTCTCCCCCGAGCCTCCTTTTCTCCAGACTAAACAACCCCAGTTCCCTCAGCTGCTCCTCACAGACCTGTGCTCTAGATCCTTCACCAGCTTCATTGCCCTTCTTTGGGCATGCTCCAGCACCTCAATATCTTTCTTGTAGTGAGGGGCCCAAAACTGAACACAGCATCCAAGATGCAGCCTCACCAGTGCAAGTTACAAATATTGCTAAGTGAACTCTGGTTTTAGTTGCCATTTGGGGAGCAGCAGTGGTACCTACAACTCCAGTTAACAGTGACACAAACTGGGTGCCCAGAAACTGAGGCATCCAAAACCCAGTCTTTTTTGCTACAGCGACCTTCCAGATCTGCTCAAAATCACAAGATCTGTGGCAGAGCAACAACAGGACCCAACTCTTCCCAACCCTCTGCTTTGATTACCAGCTGCTCCAGCTCCTCCCATGCTCAATATCATAAAGTGGAAAGAAGTTAATACCCAGCAGAGGCCTGTGATGCTAACACATGAATTTCCTTCTCTGCTATTGGTCTGCAAACACACATCCTTTAAGAACATGGGAAGGCAGGGGGGAACAGGGCTCCTATGACACATTTTTGTAGATAGACTGTGAAAGAAACAATGTATTGAGCCAAATGATCCTGGAAATGAAAGTGCCAATTTAATGCAGGGCATTATTATTATTTATTAAATATATATCACCACATACAGATAAAGAAACAGAGACTCTGTGACTTGCTAGCCCAACATCAGACAGCCAAGTGAGCTCGGAATAAAACTAGAGATCTCCTAGAACCCTACTCTGTGTTCAAGTCAAAGAAATTTCTGCTATGCAAAAGTAAGACGGGAAGAAAATCTGTGGCAGCATCAGACAGGATGCCCTGAAGCCCATATGAGCTCATCCATGTAGTCATCTTAGCAGGTAGATCCTGAGCTCACATTCCCAGTAACAAATCTGAAGTGACTTCACTGACGTGACTGCATTTACACAGAGTGGGTGAGATCGCAGCTGCAGAACCAGGCCCCAGAAGCAATAGCATCCATACCCTGAAGTCCAGGCAGAAAATAAATGATTCTCACCTCTGACTCTCCCCCATAAAGAAGCAGAGAGTCAATACCAACAGCAGTTTAAGAACTAGACGACTGCCAGTATGTCTTTCACCCCCTGCA
Source organism: Phoebastria nigripes (assembly GCA_035582835.1). Taxonomy (NCBI): domain Eukaryota; kingdom Metazoa; phylum Chordata; class Aves; order Procellariiformes; family Diomedeidae; genus Phoebastria; species Phoebastria nigripes. Next base: position 6,012,505 of record JAYKAV010003044.1, on the reverse strand, counting down.
AACACATTGGCCTTTCCCCCTTCTCCACTATTTATGTAACATGAACTGCCTTCTATTCAGGAGGAGTTGTTCTCTATTAACAGAGCTTGGCAAAGATCAGGAATTAACTGTGCCAACTTTCAAGCCTGCTGCCTTAAGGCAGATGGCAGGGAAAGTATCCCAGCCTTGTTCCCCAAACCTCTTCTCCCAGCAAGCAGAGATAACTCAAAACAGGAAAAAAAGGGTCAGGTATCTGTGAAGCCCTAATTTCAGTGCAGGAGACAGCCTATGTCTGGGGTGCCCTGCTCTGCAATGGGCATGCTTGCCTCCCCATGGACGAGCAAAGCCTGCTGCACTGCCAGGGTCTGCAGGCTGGGAGCAAGGGCACAGGTTTCACTGGACGTTTTATACTTCCCGAGTATAAGAAGAAAGAGGAGATGCTCTGCCCCTCCAAGTCAATGATGCTGCTGTCATCAAAAAATCAGCACTGCTTATGGCTAGCGCTGAACTGTACCTTTATGGGAAAGCAAATCCCTCTGGGCCAGCTGGAAAGACAGGATTCCCACAGTTACTGCAGACCCACAGCACACAACAAAAGCTATGGGTGCAGAGCATCCTCTGCTTCCCACCAGCAGAAGGTAGCTGCTCTGCCATCCCCACCACAAAGGGTCTCCCAGGAGCGGTTCCAGTGCCTGGGGGTTCAATCCACCCCCATTAAGGTGGATTGCACTCAGCCACAAGTGGACTCCTGAGCTGTGAAGTGCTGAGTGTCCAGTTCTGGTGAAATCCGTATGACATGCAAGTGCCTTGTTCTTGCAAAAGGAGGGCATCATCCCCAGCTCTAAGCAACCAAAATTAAACCTCTGTAGCTTGTTTTGCCAAACTTTTTGTGTCTGTATTTTCTCCTGTTAATGGTGTGGCACTCCAGTTAGTAATCTCTTCTGTTTTTCAATACTATAAAAACATGACTCAGTAGCAGTGCTGAGACCTCAGAAAACTTCTCTTACAGTGCTGCAAAGGACAGTTCATGACAGTATGACAGGCAAGAGGGTCATAAATAATATTCTACTGGGTGCTAATTCAGACAGTTGTTGTAGCTCATGCCTGAAGCACGCTGCCTTCAATGGGACAACTTACAAACTCAAAGTTAAGCCCACGCTGAAACATATTCTGGACTGGGGTCAATGGAAAGTCTCTTACTGACTTCACCTAGAGCTGGATTAAGCACTTAACTCTTACACTATCTCCTCCATGTTTCTGAATTATTCATTAAGGGACAGACACTGCAATCTATACTCACACTGTGCTTAATCTGTCCTTTAAATTGACTTGCATTAGTCTGAGTCACAGGCACCACAGCACCTTACTCTTTAAACAATCTCACTGAATGCAGCAGAGCTCTTTGTGAAATAAGGTACTCCTGTGCAAGAGGAAAGGAGGCAGGATCCAGCCCTTAGAAAAGACATCAGTAAGGTTAGACCTCAGAGAAAATTCACCCTGGTAAAGTTGCATCAAGATGAATGAACTCAAGTAAATCTGTGTGAAATCAATCATTTAAAGAGATAGCCTGTTCTGTGGTATCACAGGGGAGACATGAGGGAGTGCTAGAAACTAATATTTCATTGTTCAACTTCATCACAAGGTCTGGAAACACATTCCCCTGCCCCTGGCCACACATTAACAGAGCCGAATGGCAGCTTGCGCACACACCTTGTGAGGACTGTTTTATCTCTCTGTATAGAGAGAAACAGGGAGATGTGTGGAAAGGAGGAAGGCAAAGGACATGTTCCACTCCTCTTGACTGGCACAAAAGGGACAAAAAGTAAACGGGACTGCTTGTCACCAAGGAGGTAACACGTACCCACACTCACCAGCAACTCCTTCCTCTGCCAACCTTGCAACTTCCAGTAACCAAGCCTCCCAGACCACATTACTGGCTCACATCCTGAAGTCCCCTGAGGCTACTTAAACAGCAGATAAACTCACCTCACAGGAGAGCCGATTACCTCTCACCACTGAGCCCCAATCTATAGTCGGATACTTTTAAACAAACAATGGATAAGAAAATAAGCCAATCAGGTAAGTGAAAGGAGAAATCTTGTGCACTACATTGAGAAATATAACAGGGTTTGATTTTTTAGAATGAATTAATCTGTTCAGTTCTCATTTATGTCAGTGCTTGATAAGATTAGAGGATTAAACCAACTGTATGCTAAATGCTTCGTGCTGAAGAGAGCCTTGCCAGGATTTACTGCATGTTGGCATGCACAGAGACCGTGGCAGCATCACCCAGAGACCCTGGGACTCACAGTAGGACCTGTTCAAACTTCAGAAATAAAAATCACAGCTTATCCAGATTTTCCCTATGCCGTCAGGGTATGAACTCCTATCCCTCTCCAGTTTCAGTCAAGCTTACTTATTAAGTACTTGTACCCAACAGGCAAGTCTTTGTATAAGCAGCACTTAACTCAGAGCACTAGCATCACAAGAGGATTTCAGATGTGCTGTGGTTTTTTTGCATGCAAAGTGTTAACACCGTATTCACACCTTCCCCCAGTGCCATACTGAAATGCACACATCCTATCGCTCTCATGCTATGCAGTTACAGATACATACATACACATAAACCTCTGCACACACATAAACTCCTGCACAATACAGCTTGTTAAAAACACTTCTCATTGACAGTTCAGAAATGACAGATACAGAAGTGGTCAAAGTTCTCCTGTAAGTTAACTACTTTTTCTGTTGGCCTGACAAAGACACTTGTGATGTTTAATTCATTAATGCTGAAAAAGTACAAGATCTTGGGAGGCATGGCCAAGGACATACTAGGTATTGAGAGAATTTTTAGCACCTAGCAAAGGCATTTCCCCAAACACCTGAAAACTATCAGAGATTTCACCAGTGTGAAATCCCTCATTTCTGTGTCCCCAAATTACACAGAGCCACTCAGATCACCTTGACTCCCTATAAGTGCCTTACTCCACTGTAAAGAGACAGTATGCACAACAAGGGTACTTGTCAATACAGCTAAGAACACTAGAATACAGCCAGTGAGGTAAATCTAGATAGGGTGTCAGTGACTTCAGGTGGTGGGGGTTTTTTTCACCCCTGAGGATGAATTTGGCCCTGTACATTGCAGAAACTGAATCACAATCTTCACCACAGTGGGTGATTGGAACGATGCTGATGTTACTTCCCAAACGCCAGTCTGGTTCCCACATATTATAATGTTACATATTGCTCTAGGCCACTTGTCCCTTAGCTTTTCCCTGTGTGTGTCTAGGTGAAACGGTCACAAATACTGATGGTTAGTTTCCCCTTGAATCATTTTTCTATTAGATGGGCATTCTCCCTCCCTAGTGGAGTATTTTCCCCATGGGAATACAGCAGGAAGAAAGGAGGAATGGATCTTTTATCATATTAAGCATTTCCATTCCATCTTTGTTTTTTTCACTAGCTYGGGTCTGTTTTATTCCAGGCTTAGGGAATCAAACTATAAGGCTCCAAAGGGGTAAAGAGACTGGCTTGATGAGTCTAACCTCTGAAGATGCATCCAGTGTGATAAAAGAAGTGTAGCTATTGAAACATCTCCCTTCAATACAGTTAYTGTGTTGCTAGGTTTCCATCTAGACATGCAGCCTAAAAGAGCAATCAAAGGAAGCTGATGCTGTGGATAGTATCTTTATCAACACTTCACAAGGTTGTTGGGGAGGAAGAGGGAAAAATATTGTCCCCGAGCAAAGTTTTACTGGTGAGAATAGAAAGCTAGTTTCAAAAGCTCACCCAAATCTTCATGGGAAAATTGTTTTAAAAAAATGAGCTTTTAGGGTAGCAGATTTTATGTGTATGCACATGTGGCTTTGTGAGCACAAAGTCTGTGTGTTTATTCTGTCATTTGAATTGTAAAAGTACTTCTCTTCCAATACACAAGTCCTCATCCCACTTAACTTGAGTCATGACTTGCAGCCGCAAAAGAGGGCATGCATCAGCCTTGTTTTAAAGGAACTTATTTGCTTGCATATTACATTAAACCCTAACAGGTTCGGCACAGCTGTCAAAATACTATCCTAATAATTGCATAAGCTAAGGTTGCTAACCAGCACGCTGCTGTGCCTGTGCACAAAACAGAAGTGCAAGCGACACAGGATGCAGCAGCAAAGGCAGATGCAAGGTCCTACACGTGCCCGACGAACCTGCCACTTTCATCTTACTCCCTCTGTCCTGGTGGTTTTCAGTTCTACTCAGCTCCCAGCAGCTCCCACCCTTCTCAAGTGCTTTCAAATACCTGGACAGTGGCAACCAGCCCCACTCTTCTGGTTTGGTCATCACATCACCAAATAGGAAAGAACATGAAATAGTTCATTTTCACCAGGACACAGGCTGTTTTGCTGGCATGTCTTTGGAGACCACCTGGAATAGTAAGGGCCCAGGATTGGGCTGCAGCTGGGACTATTGCTAAGCAATGTAATACCCTTACTAAGTGACCTGGGGTTTTTAGGCAGGAAAAGTCAATTTCTACACAAGCCAGTATAAAACAGGAAGGTTGCCTTACATGTGCCAGGTACATGATTCTCTTTATATCTTCTAGACAAACATCTGACATCAGCTGCTGTCAGGATCCTGCCTGGCTGGACCTGCTAACAGCCCTGAGCATGGAGAACGTCTCTGCTGATTCTCCTCCTCCTCAGGGAGGCAGGCCAACCCTCCGTGAAGTCGGGGACACAAAGCTGCTCAGTTCTGGCGCCCAACTTTTCCCCCAGGAGAACAGCCCTGCTGCAGGCACAGCTAAATCAGCTTATTATAGAGGCAGCCTCCCCGGGAAACGCTCTCCTCTGTGCATATTCATGAACTCTCCAGAGCTTCCAGGGAGAGTTGGCTAAACACACAACTGAGCGATTTATCCGTTGTAGTCGCAGCAAAAAAAATGAGGGGGGGAGTGGGGCGGGGGGGGGAGGTGGAGGGCTTAAAAAAAAAAAGAAGTGAACAGCGGAGCGGGGTGAAGGGGAGCGATTGCAAGCTGTGCTCTCCTCTAACCACCGCCTGCCACAGCGGGACCCGGGAGCTCGACCTACCCCCCCGGGCCACCTTCACAGGCAGAGGCCAGCGCCTGGGGGCTGGCGGCGGGCAGCGAGGAGACGGTACAACGGGAGATGGCTGTGCCCCACAGCCCCCTCCCCACTCCCTCCCGGGGCCGCTTCGCGGAGCGGAGCGCAGCACTCACCTCCGCCCGGCCGGGCGGCAGCAGCCGTGTGCTCGCAGCGATGCCGGGGCAGAGCCGGGTACCGTGRTATCGGACGCCCGCCCTGCAGCGCCGCGTCCCCCCGCCCAGCAGCAGCGTGCACGGGTCCCGCTCCCCGCAGCCCTCACCCGGCCCCGCCGCCGGGTGCCAGCGCGGCGAGCCGCCGCCGCCGCCTTTTAATGCCGCTCCGCCGAGCGCCGCGGCCGACTACTAGCACGGCCCGCCGGCCCCCGGGGGCGGAGGGGCGGGCGGCCGCCAGCCGCCAGCCCCCGCCGCTGCGGTGCGGAGCTCCGCGCCCGGGCGCGGCCGCTGCCCGCTGCCGCCGCCGCCCCGCCGGGCTGCGGGCGGCGCTGCGGCCGCGCTATAAACCCTGCCCCGTGCGCGGCCCCCGCCCGCGCCGGCCCCCGGTGCGGCGGCGCCGGGAAGGCAGCCCCGCCGAGGCAGCCCCGCGGCGGGGCTGGCCCCGAGCGGAAGGGCGGCCGCGGCACAGGGCGCTTGGGAAGGGTCCCCGGTGCGTGCCCTCCCCGTGCGACCCCGGATCGGAGAGGGCGGGTGACGGGAGAGGCCGCCGAGGCCAGGAGCTTAGGGTGCACTTGGGCCTCTCCGGGGATGCGGGCCCATCCCGGGATTGCCCTGCCCACCCTCAGAGGGAGCCTTTGGTTTACAGGCTGCCGTCTGAAGGGGGAAGGCAATGCCCTGTGTAACAAGCTCCGGACTAGGGGAGTGGGAATCTGGCTCTGCCAGGGCAGGCGCTACTACCACCCCGGTACCAGGCGGATCTTGGAACAGAAACTGCCAGAAACTTTTGCAGCAACTGGCCAGTGCTGCAGGTCCACCCCGTGCTAAGAGCCAGGGCTCTGGGAAGGACTCACCTGGTTTCCTTGCTGGTACTCTCACCACTAGACAAATGCTCCATATAGGAGACATCTATACTCATTCAGTGGCAGAGGTATGCAGCAATAATCCCTGGATTAAGTAGGAGTCATTAAATGGGAGGTGGCAAGGCTATTAACTAGGGTGGCAGAGAAAATCTTTTTTATATTCATGCTTACCCCTTATGCAGCTAGGCATTCTGCACAGCTGGTCATCTAACTTGACCACGGACCCTTGCCTTGGGTTTCAGGAGTTGAAAGAGTCCTGTTTATGATAAAGACATCCCTGAGTACAGGGGCTTTGCTTAGTGTTGACAGGAGTCTCTAATGACTGTGCTGGATACAGTGGTCTTGCACTTATTTATTGTGCGCTCTTCTGTGACTCACTGCAGTTTTGGAGGCAGGGAGAGAACAACATACCCCCCATCCTTGGCCTGTTTCGTGGGGTGACGTGTTACTACAATGTGGACTCCTGCGAGAGCAGGATTATGTCAGTAAGTTGCTGAACAACTACCTGATGGGAATGACTTTTAATCAGGCTACATTACAGAGGCGACCTAAGCATGTTTTTCCCAATATTCTTGTTTATTTGAGTGTTGATGGTGCCTAGGAAAAATATCCCCCACCCCAGTTTTTAGATAGATTTGTCAAGTCAGTAACAAAAAGAGAGCAGAACAGTAAAATAGGCCCATCACCTGAGTCTGTCTCCAGGCAGGCGGCTGTGTCAGGGGCATTGCGCTCTTTCTGATGCATCACCCAAAGTGAATAGGAAGCCAGGCAGACAAAGCCAGACCATCATCTTCCTTGTGGGACTCCGAGGAATGCAAATTTAATGAGGCTCCTGAAGTAAAATTGCATTCCACCAGCTTTGTGCATTTCTGCCAGTGATGGAGATTTCTGCAGAGAAGGTGATGGTGAGGGGTTAGCAATTTTGTTGAAAACTGCAAGTGTACAGCAAAGGGAAAAACCACTTTTTCTAACTTTGCCGGTGATGCGAGCGGAGCCCATGCTGACGTGAGGGACAGCGCTCGATCAATCACACAGCAGAGCCCAGCAAACTGCAGGGAGTTATCAGTCAGCGCTGCGTACGAGCGCTCAGACAATAACATGTTTCTCCTTGGCAGYGTTTCCGACAGCCCTCCAGGCACAGAGAGGCACACATGGGTGAGCCCGTCGTCGGTCCCCTGCTCCCCTCTTCGCACAAGCATGCAGTGCACCGAGTCCTGCAATGCACACACGGGCAAACAGACACAAAGTGATGCTGACACGCCTGCTCATGGATGAACCGTACCCATCTCCTCTCCGCACGCAGAAGTACATCAACTTGACAGCTTTAGCTTTTAAAACTCGCACGTGGTTTTCCGACAGCATAAGCACACGACACCTTCCTTCACCACACACACGCTACAGAGCTATGCTAGCCCTTAGTTGAACTAGAAGTTTCTCTTGCTATGTTAGCACCTACAATATATACATGAAAAATATGCCTTTCCCTGTCAATACAGAGACACTCAGGCTGCCACATACATCTGTTAAATATCACTCCATGAACACACAGGGGTCTGCACAGCACTTGAAAAGCCCCATAATGGAATACTCACCTGGATAGGAAGCGGTGACTGGGGGGTTGACAGTCCTGCTCTATGGCAACTTCTGTGATTTCAGTCTCTTTTCATTCTGCATTGGAAGGAAATAAAACATTTCAGATATTTGGCGATGGGAGGGGCAGGATGGTGCATAGTGGAAATCTTCACACCTGGCTTAACATTTCCCTCCATGCCCCTCTGTGCTCAGAGAGCATCAGCCTCTGACTGCTATTATTTCCCTCCCTCAGGGCTCACAGAAGTGTTCAACAAAATAGCATGTGTTGCCAAAATGAATAAATAGTTCATTACTAGTTTAAATCAGCCAACACTGAACATGTTTTACTCAGACACAGGTTAGAACTGTCTACATAAGCAGCAATATCTGTGCACTTAAACACAAACTGTATCAAGCTGTACCTATGTTACTTGCACATACCCTTACACAAAGGTTTCAGTGCTTTATTGCAGACTCCACTAACAACGCAAATGTGTCTACAAAGAATTAGCATGATTTGTGGCCTTTATTAACCCCACACGTGCACAGGCAAACAGCTAGCACACAAGCTGATGTGCTGCATGCTGCCGTTGTCCTCATTAACCACGCAGGTACACAAACACACGCGTGACACCAAGAGACATTAGCACTGTACTGCAGTCTTCGTTAGTAAGCTGCGTACTCACAAATGCCTGGCCACATGCTCAGAGGCACACAGTCACAAGCAGGCAGGAAAAGGATTGCTACTGCGCCTAAAGCCATTCCTGGCTAAAGGATGCCTTTTGGAGTTGGGAAGCTGAAGGAAAACATCTTCCCCTTTATTCATGGTCTCTAACCTTCTCACAGTCTCAGCACGACTGCCTTCCATGCCAAAATCAGGTACCATCGGCCATTCCRCACACTTATATTTATGGCCCCTCTTTGAAATTCTGACTGCTCATCTATGCAGAATAAAACTACCCAAGCAATCTTTCCTGTTCAGGTGTTCATTACTAAAGCGTTAAATAATGCCAGGCAGGCTCTCTTAGGCCTTGTAAATTTTATCTGGGGGACTTTCAGCTTCCACAAGGTCTATTATTGCCTGATGGTCTAAAAGGCTTTCAAGTTTGCACCAGACAGCAAGCCATACAGCAGAGAAGGCTGGGTAACAACTGAGCACCGAACTTCTATTAAACACCGATGCTGGCTTGGGAGCCAGGCTCGGGAAGGGGAAATGCATACATGCGAGTGCGTATGCATGAGTGCATGCAGAGTCTGCCAGCATGTCCCGGGGGAGTACACAAGGCTACCAGTGTTTGCRTAAATGAATGTGTGTGCTTGGCTGTTAGAGAGAAGCGTCTGTATCGAAGGGTGACACCGTGCATGAGTGAGTGCARGACTGTGGGTGCATGAAAAAGAAGTGGGCTTATGTCTGTGGGTCTGATCTCAGCTACACAAATGTCACTGCAGAGTAAGTGTTTAGGAGTCAGTGGGGTTTATGGCGGCACAGCTGAGAACAGAATCAGGCTCTGTCAGTGCAGACCTTTCCTGTTTGAGCAGCTTTCTCCAAGTGCTTGCTGTTAGCCAGGGCTCAAAGCAAGGCTGTTTGAATACACCCGTAAGCTTAATAAAGTGGAGAGAAAATAGTGGAGAAACCCAGGAAGAAAGGGCAATAGCCCCCAAAGCCAGAGAGGTTCTGTTTCATCGGTTGCCAGCTAAGTGTCCCAGGAGAATCTGCAGGTACATCCAACACCCCCCAGCTCCTGGGGGCAATCCCTAAAGGTTACTGAGCTGCAGATAAAGCATATTTTCAGAGGAAAAGAATGGGGAGTGGGGACCAAATGCTGTTTAGAAACATCCCTCAGCCTTTTTGAAGTTGTGCTCTTTGTTTCCTAGTGTCTTCCTGTCAGAGAACTCAGACCTTTCCTCCTCATCTTTCCTAACACAAACATCCTGCTTGAAGGAACATCAAGGAAAGGGATATTTCCTATCTGTCCACAAAACTAACAAAGCCACATCACAAGCTATTTCTATGTGCCGTGTATTTATAAACCTCAGCCCTGACCTGATCAAGCAAAACAGCTTCTAGTTACCACTGACTCAGGCCTGAATTCAAACTGCCAGCCCATTATTTCTTACTCAGGCAACACTAGTACTCAAAAATTATGTTAAACATTTCCCAGATGCAGAAACAATCCCTTCCCCAAAGAGCACAGAGGTAAAGGCACAGAGCCAGCCAGCCCCCTCTTTTATTGGATAACATTTCTCATATATTTCATGAGAGCCAGATGGCACCATCTGAACAGCAGTGAGGCTGGAAGCCTTCAGCCACATCAGCGAAAGGGAAGCATGACCCAGCCCTGCGTGCACAGCAGCTCAGCGCTGGAGCCCGCTCTGGCTCAGGCAGAGTGCGGCTGCGGGCTCACGCTGCCTGCAGGCAGCTGCCTCTGTTCGGGCACAGGACAGCACAGGAGGGGTAGGCTTTTTTGCATTCAGGCAACAGCTTAAATTTGCACGTGGAAACCTAAACTGCTGACAGGTACAATCCTACACTTTTGAGGACAGGAGGAGTTTCCCCAGTCCTGAAGATCTCTGGGAAAGGGAGGCCCATCTGCAGATTGACTGAGAAAAAGAAACAGATGTAAAGAGAGCCAGAGTGTATTCTGACCCCCCGCTGCATGTGGGGCCTTTTCCTTGCAATTAAGTGAAGCTAATGGTTTTATGGAAGTTGTTTGTTCAGAAGGGCTTCACTGCACTGTTTAATGGAGTTTCACCAGCATTCCCCAAAGGCTTCCAGACTGCATTAGTATCCCACAGCTCATGTCCTAACCAAACAAGCCTTCTCACCCTGATGTCTCTACCCGGTATGTATGGAGTGTAGGAGTATCAGGGCTGCCATGCCTCCTGTGCATGCCTTTCCATTGGAGTCTTGAAGCCCCAGGATGTCATGAATATTCATGACATAAACATTAGCAATAAGTATTGTGCAATTTGGACGAAAAGATATTTTAGGCAAAAGAACTGGGAGAGAACAACTGAGAGAGAATCTTTACTCCTGAGCTCCGGGAACTACCGAATAGCATTTTCCTGAGCTGTAACTGGTGGTTTTAAAATGCAAATCAGTCTTGGGTTTTTGAGAGACATTGTAAAAAAAAAAAAAAAAAGACCCATGCAGCAAAGCTTTATTGTATTGTAATGAATGCGGGATTTGCAGAGCTCCTTCGTGCCAGTGAATGCGCAGTGGATGCAGGCCAGGGACTCAAGAAGCCCTGAGGCTTGTCCCCAGCTAGCTCTGCCACTGACTCACTGTGTGACCTTGAACATGACATCCTTTCCTCTATTTCAGTGTTCTCATCAGTGGACATAGGGGAGGGGAGAGAGATGAGGCCATTTCTGTGCCTCCTGGTGAGGTTATACATTATAGGTCACTCTGAGGTGGAAGTCAGCAGAAAAAATGTAGCAGCTGTCCCCTGCAGGGACTGATGAACTGGGATGGTGTTGCCCTGTTCATAATGGTCTTCCTCTGGCAGATGCTGCTCAACCTCTCATTCCTATTCCTATTCCTATTCCTATTCCTATTCCTATTCCTATTCCTATTCCAATTCCATAGTTGATCTTTGGCCCTTGTGTCTCCCTTGTGTTTTTCTATAGAGCTGGTCCCCTCCTTGAGCCCCAGAGTCTGTAGAAAGCCCTCCACAATTGTTCAACTCTTCTTTTTCACATCCACCTGTAGAGCATCTAATACCATTTTACCTGCCCTCTAGTTAAAGAACTGTCCCTAAATAGACTCTACCATACAGATCATAGTAGGAGTTGAACATAGAAGGGAAGACATAATAAGTGAACTTASTCACTATAGATAGATTTTCTTCAAATTATTCATGGTATAAACATAAATAATGACAATCTATTAAGAGGCAGGATGGTCTGAGGCACATCGCAGTCCAGAGGACCCCTCTGTTCCTCTATTCCTGGACTCCCAGGATCCACTCTGGGATCTTGAATAAGTCACTCTGGGTTATCTCTGCCTTGGCTTTCTGCTAGCCTTCTGCTCCCTTCTGTACAGCCTGGTGGTGGAAGAGGTTTGGGGTGTCGTTTATTTGTCCACTGTTGCCTCTTCTTATCAGCTGCTTTCACCACACTCAGACCCCAGTGTTAGTGAACTCTGAAGAGTAAATTGGTGATTCTAAACTTGCCCCTTTGAAGCTGCGCTCTCCACCCACAGCCTGCACATACCTCCTCCCACCGTGCCCAGCAACGCTCTCTCCCATGTACAGCACTGAAGGAAGGCTGCTGAATCTAGCATTTAGAAACTAAGTTCGCTCCACAAGGTCACATCAAAGAGGCCAAAAATCACAGTCAGCTGGCACTAGCCTTCACTTATTACTCACCAGAGAGAATATTAACTGGTAAAGCAGAGGCAGAGAGTGCCATATTCCATTACCAGTCCCCTGAGCCCCCCCGACACCACGGAGGGAGAGCTGTTAACTGAGCTCTTCAACTGCATTTTCACTGACAGAAATGCCCTAGCAGCTGCCTGACCTTCATGTAGCAGAAGTCTCAGGTCCTCTCAGCTGCTGTGTGTCAGACAGAAATCACTCAGAGCCTTCTGTGTCCTGATGCATTTCAGAAATTATCTCTCTGATGAAGGCAGGATCCCAAAGGAGGAATACACCACAAGGAGAAGCAGTCACACTGGGGAAAAGTCAGGGCATTCCAGTAATAAAAAGCCAAGATGTTCAAATCCGGATGCCAAAATGCAGGTTTTCAAATCCATATTTAAACCTCTAAGCATCAGACCTGACGCTCCTGTTACCTGTRACAGAATTTGTGAGTGCTCAAAGCTTTTCAAACCTGGCCATTTGTTTCCAAATATGTAAACAGGAATAAAGAGCTTCTCAAAAAATGCACTACCGTACCAGCAGAAAATTTCAGCTCCTCACTGGAAACACAAATCTTTAAGAGGCACTGTCTGGAACCAAAATATATTTGTTTAAGCTGAAATATTTGGGGTTTCAGATATTCCTTTCTGAATTAATAAAAATAAAATATGCTTAAGCAAAGCATCCTTTCTTACTCCTTCCCCACCAGCTATGCAGTGGGGACAATCAGAAGGTTTTGCATATTGGCAGTAGCAGTGTAAAAGTGCTTCTGAGAATCAGGTGGGAGAAATGCCCGCTCCAGGAAGCCAGAACAGAATAAGAATCAGAAAAAAAGGAGGAGGACAAGAAATCAAACTAAACCATTCACATGCTGAAACAAGGGTGCATACGACTACCACTTTGGAAACACCAGGAAATGTTACTAATCTCTTCAGCTACTGGAGAACCAGGAGAGCTTGCAGAAGTGATTATGGGTCAGAAAATTACCAGAAGGCAAAGAATTCCTATAAAACAGAAAAGATTCCCAGAAAGAAAAAAAAAAAATTCTAGCAAGGTTCTAACTCAAAAAATTCCTAGAAAACAAAAAATTCCTAGGAAGGTTCTAGGTCAGAAATTCCTAGCAAGCAAAAGGATTCCTCAAAATCAAACCTTCCTCTCCTGGTGTAAATCACTGTGGGAGATGTTCCACTGTGCACGTAACAAACCCAGGGCACATTCTGGCCTAATGATTAATGCAAGAGAAGATGTCATTCAAATTCCACACATTTATATCAGGTATTTTTCCTGTTAATGTTAATGTTACCATTGTGGAAAAAAATTAAGTGTGGAGGGAAAACATGGACCAAATTCATAGCTGCTATAAATCAATCCTGTTCCATTTTGACCTCAGAAAGGTTGGCCAGTTCCTAGGAGTGGAGCATATGACTCGTTACCTGTCTATTCAAACACCCAGTAGTAGGGAGTTCTATATGGTATCCGCTTGGCAAATAAATCTTTTGTCCCCCCTCTAAAATAGCACACACAGAGTTATCACWGCAATAGCTATTTAGATATTGGGAAACTAAGCAGCTAAACGTTCCTTTCATCTCTGAGTCCTTCCATCTAGCCAAGAAAAGCATCCTGCCTTAGATTATGAAACAGAATAAAAGCTTGTGCTGTTTTCATACCCCAAGCAAACAGGGAGCACAATCGAAACCCTCCACCTATTCTCAATGAAGCTTTGTATATTGCTTTGTGCAGACATTTCCATCTGAGCATCAGCCTGCTTGAACTGCTGATGTGGGAGAAAGGCTGTTCCACCCCACGGGTGAGGAAGCCAACGACTGGTCTGGGTCTCTCTGAAAGAGCAAGAAAAGGGGCCACGTGTGTGTCTGAGCACCACAGCCCAGGCAAACAGATGTGGACTGCCTTTTGCCAAAGAGGATGGCTTCAGGCTCTGACAGGCCAGCTCTGACTGTTGTGGTGGCTCCAGATCATTCACTAGAGCCCTTCATACCAGTGTCAGTGGGTTTGTGTCCATACGGAAGGCTGTGAACCGCAGCCATGGCAGTGTGGGGACAGATCCAGCTGTGCTGCCTCCAGTGATGATCTCCAGCGGAGGGCAGGGCACATGGCTGTAGCTGTGAACTAGAACCATCACTGCAAAAGAGCCCCTGGTCTCTCATAATGGAGAAAAGTGTCCCTTGGGAGGTGGGGCTGGAGAAATATCTTTTGCAGTTGCTTTTGGTGGCATGCCCCTATTTACCAACACAGTGTTATTAGTATAATGATAAAGTGAGAAGTATAAACAGGCAAGCAGACAGACAAAACATAGCCATAGGAAAAAGCTAAACTGTACATAAACCCAGATTGGCAGATTGATAAAATATTCTTAGGCAAGAAACAGACAGCATGAAAGACAGGAAGATGGAGAGAGAGATTTAGGACTGAACTTAATACTTCTGTGATTTATTTGCATTAAGCTCAAGCAGTGTGTGTGGCTTGGGTTTTACTTGTTTATTTTGCTTCCCAGACTGCCTCAGGTGCTGGCAGAGAATTGTTTTGTTGAAGTTGCAGTCCATGGGATGTTTTGGAAATTCATTGTCCCTGGGGAAAAATGAGGAGAGTTTCATAAAATTCTGGAAATGTTCTGCAAGTTCTGAAACTCAAAGGAGAAAGAGTTACATGTGAAGTAGTCTGGATCTCCTCCCTATAGCAAAAGCCCAGCTTTGTCTCCTCACAGCCAGAAGACCAGAAACTATCAGCAGCCTTCTTACTGCGCTTCGCATGAGGACATTCTGCAAATTATGGAAATTTTGTCGATCCAGCCATCCTGCAACAGATGGCAAAGCAGTGAGAATGGCCAGAGCTGGTGGGTGGCGTGGATGTGTTTACTTTAATAAGGCCCAGAGATTAAAGTTCCACCAGTGCCCATCAGCAGTCTGTTACATTCATTCATTTATAATTATTTCCCATTTTTCCCTGCAGTTACATTTTAGAATTGTAGTTATTTGGATCTCTATAACCATACAATGTAGCTCACATGACCCTGCCCCAAAACAGGGCATCCAGGATCCCTCCCAGGATCCACCTTGTAATCCAAGCCCAGTCATCAATCTGTGGGACACTGATTTCAGCCCACAGAGATAGGACTGTGGTCTTGCAAAACCTCTTCTGCTGTGGTCAGGTTGTCCAAAAGAGCAGGAAGGAAAGTGAATAAGCAGGGGAATATGTGGGTACAGGAAGGAGAATAGACAAAAGAGAAAAAGAGTGAAGGAGACAGGTGAGGGGATTAAAAATGGTACAACAGAAGAGGAAAACTACAGCATAGGACTGGTACCTATCATCTCTGCTGCATAATTTGTGCAAGATGGATAGAAAAGTTGCAGAGGAGGAACTGTCTTATGTCTAGCATGAAACTCCAGGAAAAATTTTAATAGAAAGAAAAAGGAGAAAGTTAAAATAGGAATAGGAAACAGAAAGTCACTGAAGTTGTGCAGTTAAAACTGCAGCAAGCCCATGTACATGAATGCTGGAGAAAGGGGAAGGGAGAGGTAGCTAATGGAGGAGCTTGTTTGAACATCGTAAAAAATCAGTTGCTTCCAGACATAATGTGCTCCATGCTGCCTGCAAAATCTCAGCTTGGAGCACCATCCATTTCCTGGGCGCTCAAGCACCAGGGAGCTGCACTCTCTCAGGTGCTGTTTGCTTTTGATGAATGCTGCTGTGACAAGTGCGTTAAACCCAGCGAATGAGAGCTTTATTAGACTCTGAAAACCAGGGTCCATCGCTGCTCAGACTACTTATAAAACGCTCTGGCTTGAGAGTGATACCAGCTTTCCCCAGGGCATGCAGGGAGGCATTGCTTATGCCAGCATGAGTTCTCCCCCATACACTGTCTGCATCTATTCCACGCCCTGCAACAGAGAGCAAACTGGGTAGCTGCCACATCCCCTTCCTACAATTACTAGTGTTTCCTCTCAAGGAGACTTGGTTTTAGTGGCAGGTTATCATGAAAGCCTCAAGTGGGCTTCAGGAAATTGCATACCACCACTAGTCATCCAGTTTGCAGGAGATCCCTGTGGGCGGGACACAATGGAGTCTAATTATGTTTTTGACTTACGGGATTCAGATCATCACAAGAAGGGTCTATGTGTAAGCTGGGTCACAGGACAGGGATGTGGTTTGATCTGCTCCGTGCTTTACTAAACCCACAGACTCATTATCCAGCTCCTGTTTCCAGGGAGCAGCAAGAGGGTGAGAGCTCTCCCTCACTGTGACTCCAGAACTCAGCCAAAGGCTGACAGACAGACTGTCACTGTCTTCTGGTGTGGCTGTGATTTATGATGACTCTTTGTTGGTGTTTGAGCCAAGGATGGTGCCAGCCCAGTTGTGACCTTCTCTGCCCCTGAGCCTGGATCCCCAAACACTCCCTATCTCCAAGCATCTTTTGCAGAGAATCTCACTCTCTGCTCCTGTAATGAGTTGCACAGCACGATATGGAATTAGCAGAATCTAAGTTATTAATTGTCTACAACAATTAGGCAGGACGCCTGGGCCTTCAGGCACCTTGGTTACGTGTGGGAGCCAATTACAGTCTCATACATATTCATGCCACTTCATCCACGAACTGAGCGAGCTGTTTCTCCAGCTCTCTCCCCATCTCCTTTACTCCGACTCGCATCCAGCCCACCCTGAGCCAGGGAGAAGAAGTAGTTTCCTTTCCTTTCACGTCTCACTGAAATCAAATATTTGCTGTGGCCACAACTGTTGTAATGGAAATGCAGAACTAGCACATTTGACAGGCAAGAACAGAAGTGGCCTGGCCAAACCTCGCTCATGCCTTACAAAAGGAGATGGGGAGACCTTGCTGGACCCCACTCCCTGCAGTCACCTGCTCTATCAACATGCCACAATACATCATCCGGCTGAGCTTGATGAGAGATATTCTCACAGTCAGCAACCACCTCAACCCCATCTGAGACCATCTGTGACCACCATACCAGCTCTCACGGTGTAGATCAGTGTGGTCAGTGTATCGCCAGTGAATCTGATGGATTTAGACCAGTTTATACCCACTGAGGACCTTGACAGTAAGTGCTGAGTGAGACATTGGGCTGCACCAGGTAAGTCACTTAATGCCTGCATGTGTCTGATTCCCATGGGTATGCTAATGCTTCACTGCTTCCCGAGGTTGCTCTGAGGTTACGTCTATAAATATCCACGTGCTGTGCTCCTAGGAAAATAGCAACCCTGTGAATACATCACTGAAACTATGCTTGACCCCAACAGAAGTTGGAGCTGGTCCTGGGGTGAGTGCATGGGGCTGCAAGTAAGCTCCACAGGAGTCTTCTGAGTGCCTTCACCACAGCGGGGTCAGAGCCTAACCGAGCAGGGACACGTGTGTCTTGAGAATCCATTGATYTACCAGAGTGCCCATTTAATATCTCTCTCACAGCAGCTATCCAGGAGCTAAAATGTTAAATCCATAACCCGCTCTCTAGATTTATTGTCCTGAAGGCCGTTATGACTTTTGTGAGCTTTGGAGTGCAAAATAATGTTAGAAACACACGTTATTTATCAGACACACTAGAGTGACTCCTCCTCAGCCATCACTGTCTGCTGTGGAAATAAATCCCTGCTCTGTGTTTGGGAGACAAAGCTATTTCTGTCACATAGGAGACCAGCTGAAGCTTTTGAAAGAATCTGATTTTAATATTACTAATGTTTGCTTTTTGATTTTGTGCACCGACACAACTTTCTGAAAGGGCCGGATTGATTTTGCCTTTTCAGTCGTTTTTAATCATCCTCTTCTCAGGCTGGTAAGAGGCTGGTCACAATTTTCAAAAGTGACTTGTGATTTGGGCTGCTTCACTTCTGTTACAGACACCACCTCAGTAAAAATCAATAACAAATTAAATCACAGTAGGCAGTGTGACCAGTGAAAGAGTGGCTGTGGGCTGCAAGAGGGAAAGTGTTTGTATTTTTTTAAATTAGAGAGAAATTGAAAAAAAGATAACTTTGTGGCTTCATCAGAAGTACCTGTGTTAGAAAGGTACTGGTATATACAGAATGTACTTTAACATCCTATATCATATTAACTTGTGACTAGGACACAGCATTGGCCACTGCTGGGAAGTGAAACACCTGTGTAGTACACTACACAGCCTGGTTCTCCCCCATTACTCCTGATTTATGCCATCTAACACCATTAACTTGAAGAAAGTTCCTTCTGACTTAACACCAGTATGAGATCAACGCCAGATTCCTCATTCTGAGAAAGGGAAAAAGAGAGCGTAATGCAGTCTTCTGCTCGAGCCTCCTACAAACATTTTCCATTTCCTCTGTGAGGAACAAACCTTTTCTGCTTTACATTCACAAAGCTGTGAGCTCCCCCGGGGCAGTGGGAGAGACACCATATACAGATTTTAGGTCTCCCCCATGTGCTTTCCAGTGTCTGTTTTGTTTCCCTACATACTCCCCTGAATGACAACAGCAGTGTGATTCAAATCGCCCACAATAAGTTCTGGACTCCGCTGATCTCAGTGTCTCAAGTTATTGGCTGGTTTTATACAAAGGTTCCTAGCATGCTGCGATCTATAACTGGTCAATGCAAACATTTTATCTCTCAATAACTTAATTTAACCTCTCAGCTATCTACTGCTTGCTTTCTTCCCCTTTGTCTGCTTCCTAGTTCATAATTTTTCCCTTTTTATTGCGGGGATTCTGCCTGTTAGGGGAACTTTGCAGAAGGGAAAATAAACAGATCCGTATTTGATGTTATGCTTTCTGTTTAGAAGTTTGTTTCTCTTTCTTCTTCCATTGCATCAATATTAACATGTTGATTCATAAGCACAATAAAGAAAGCATATAAATATACTCTTTTTCTTCTTTTTTAATCATAAAACTCAAAGTTATGGTTCCCACAGCAACTGTAACTCAACCTCAATGTGCACATACATTAAAAGCAGGGAAATTATCACCCAAGGCAGCAATTGAATATGCGTGAGGGGATCACGTTACTGACAGGGGAAGGACTGCGAAAGGCTGAAATCCCAGAGATGTGAAACATTTCAGGTCTGTCTGTGAGAAGATGTCACACACAAAAAAAGAAAAGATCTCAGAGGTCTTGACCTTTATGGACATAAATGGATTTCAACCTTGCAACTTGCAGAGCCACTTGACTGAGGTAGTGTTACCTTTATTGTTGAACTCCACTGGCCTCAAAGATGCTAAGGCACTCCAGAGCCAAAGATAGTGCCACTGAGCATACATGCATGCGCTTCTCCATTGTACAGAGCTGATGGGTTGACCCAGAACCATATAGAGTCGAAGGGTCCGACAGAAAGGCAACAGGCCCCCATGTCCCCCAGAACACAGCATGCACCATGTACCAGACCACAAAGCTAGAAGAGTCGTTAGAGGATCTGCTGCATTCACGTACACAATCTGTCATCCATCCCGCCTCTTCCAAGCCTATATGTCACCCTTCTTTTCAGCTGCTTTCTAGGAGAGGCACAATTCTGAAATACAGCTGCTTAGAAAGGGTTGGAGCCCACGGGGATACAGACGAAAGGCTGGCAGGCAAGAGGTCTCAGCCCTCCAGCTCTTCCGTACTCTGGATGCCAAAGCAGCCAGTCACTGAAGGGAAGTGTTTTAAGCATGCACTGCATCCCAGGGGACTTTGGCTAAGATACTCTAATTATTTGTACAATAAGATGAAAGAGTGACGTGTTCCCGTTTCATAAAGGCTTTAGCAAATAGAGTCCACCAGGTGCTGATGCTCCTTTGTGAGGCCTGCGAGCTGAGAACTAATTAGTCCTAAATTATACCCCTGACAAAGACACAGCAAGGAAGCAGAAAAGACGTACACATGCCAAACCACTACAACACCCTTTCAAATGGCAGATCAAATAGGCACCACCACTTCAGAAGGCCAAAGATGCCTTGAGCAACCGGTTGGTATTTACCTTAAACAGCAAGGAGAAAGGCAGAGGAGGGTAGGAGAAGAGAAACATAAAAAGAGCTGGCAGGACTGGCTCTCCTCAATCCTCCCTGTGCTGTTCYCATAGGAAAGGGGTTTCCCTTATGTTCAAGCCTTTGGGAGATGCACAATGGCTCTCAGCACCATTTGCTGTCATTTTCCATTGGATGCACTTTTAAACAAGCTTCACAATCAGCTCTTTTAAATAAACATGAAGGCAGCAGCTTAGGAGAATACAGCTGGAGTTTGCAGAGCACGTCGTTTGATGTGTTGCATGATGCAGGAGATTATGTGTGATCCTACAATTAAAGGCTGCATCACAGTCCAGCCCAGAAGGATTAACACAACTTTTGCTTTCATGTTTCCTGACTGTGCAGGGCAGTGCTGGGTGCTCCTTTTACTCCTGCACAGCCTTTCCTAAACCTCCCACCAGTGCTGCAAAGAGGAGACTCTCTTCTCACACCCTTCCAAACCTTCAGAAGGGAAGAATCTACCAATAACCTGCTGCAGGGCAGAGAGCTATCCTGGCCTCTTTATCAGCCAAGTTAGCGGCACGCACAAAGCCAGTGCCAATCAAGGGAATGCCTGAGAGGAGATACAGGCATGATGCATTAGCCAAAGCAATTTCACACTGAGAGTGTCCTGCGAACAGTCCTCAGAGTTCCACTTGCACGCCTTTATGTGATGAATGCTGTGCAGTGTACACGTTTTATGTTTCCCTCTGAAGCATGTATCATTGTCCTTTTCCAGTGGCACAGTCCTGGATTAGACAGACCATCACTCTGTTACATTCTGGTAATCTCACAGCTAATCTCACCTAGACTAGTACACATTCGAAGCAACTCCTCTGCTTGGATCTGAGCAGCTCTAACTTCGCAGTGGCGTGAATGACACCACTTTCAGCTCACAAAAGTAGTGACAGCCCACAAAGAAGTCCTAAAGCTTATCCTAGAGCACAGGGCATCAAAAAGACTAAAATCAACCCTTAGGCCCATTAATTCCATTCTGCAACAAGGCATTTCATCAGGAAGCGCAGAAGCTGTGTCATAGCTGGGCCAATTTTGGCCTGAGGAATCACACAGCAGTCCCTGGGGCAGCACCCAGCCGGTCGGGGAGCAGAGCTGGGCCCAGGGATCGGACAAACACCCAACATGTTCCTTAACAGCAACTCCTCTCTCCTTTCCTCCTTCTCTTTTCTCACACCTGTGATTCATTAATCATGGCATAATCTGCTGCTCACATCTGGACAATTCTCTGCTAAGAGGGAAGTTTTAAGTGCTCAGGGTAGCATGTTAATGACATCCAGGTCTCTGTTTACCCCTCCCAAAGCCGCCTGAGGCACTGTATATTTGGGAATAGGGTTTGCTCTGTTTCTAACTCAGGAGCAGCAATGTGGTGCTTAGTGCAGGCAGACACATGGTGCAAGTACTCAGAGGCAGCGCAACAGGCTCCTGCATCCGCTGGCCAGAGCTAAAACACAAGGCCAGAGTTACTGTGGGCTGTTGTCACCTAATGATGCAGACACTCATGCAGCAAGACCCCAATAAGCATCCAAGAGCTAAGCGACCCCTTCCTATTCACAGTCAGACACCCAAACTGCTTAGGTGCTTTGAACACCTTGCTAGATGTGTTTCTCTTTCTGTAGATGCCTCCATACCTTTGAACTTTTGCCCCAAACCAGAGTCAGTCAGGAATGCTATAGACTTCCTCACTGGAGGGTAGGTATTGAATTATTTAATAGTAAAAGCTGTGAGATGTAAGACTGGAAAAAGCCCAGCGCCTTTGCTGGCCCTTCCCTTCAGGATTTAACTGACCCATCTCAGCACAGCTCCATTCTCCTTCCCGACCAGCACCTCATCCCTGGGAAAAGCAGGTTAAATACAAGTTGCTAAATCCCCTGAACTGTCCTGTCTTGTCCTAGCCATTCCTCTGATGTAAAGCAAACCTCTAAGGCTGAATGCCACTGTGGCATGAATCATGTTTACCGTAACAAGAAACAAAGAAGGAAGAGAACAAAGGAAAAGGGAAAGAGGAGAGAAAACAAGAAAGGAAAAGACAAACAGAAGAGTGAAAGGGAGGGATATAGATAGACCCATTAATTTGCCTCTGTTTGCTCTGGGATTTAAACAACAAACTGCTATGTCTCTGGTTTATCTTGGTTCCTCAGCTGTGAAACGTGCTGTGCTCCAGCGTCTTCTGAGCTTTAGAGATTTGCCGGCGAGCTAGGAATGAAGCAAGAGGCTCAGCAAACAGAGATAGCAGAGGTGGCTTCATACATCACACTCAGAGGAAATTCATTCCTTTCAGCACTGCCCATGGGTGAAATTACATTATATTCTGTTTGGATAATTGGATGTCAGATACCACCCGACTTGTTATAGGATGGCATTTCCTTCCCTAAAGAGGCTGTCAGCAGCATCCCAGGACAGAGAATGCAAGGCATAGGTCCCATGAAGTATGGAGAAAAAAGTAAGGACACAGGGGTGTGGGCTCCGAGCAGTCCTGGTTACAAACTGAACCACTCAGGGTCAGATTAGTAATGGAGAGGGGGAAAAACAGGACAAGGCAAAGCATATGGAACAAGAAAGAGATGAAGAAAATGAAAGGGAAGGGAGCAAATCTAAAAGAGAAAAGGAGGAGGAGAAGGTAGCAGAAGGAAGCTTGGTTTCAGGATGTGCTTTCTGTTTTTATGAACATGTCTTTTAGTGCACGAACATCTCCAGGTGTCTCTCTACAGACCTAGCAGGACTGGTGTGTAGGTCTCACATGGTAGATGTTGGCACTCATCTTCCAGCTGCAGCTTTGGGGAACAGCCTCCACATCTAAAGGGAGGACTGTTTTACTTGGAGGTTTTTCCCAGCACAAAGACAAAGCATTTCCTTCTTAAATTGGGGGGTGGGATGCAGAGGTCTTTTAGCTAGAAATTCACTGGGTGGACAAGCCTGTCCCACAGTGCAGGGGCAGGTCACGTAACGGCTGCCTGTTAATCCTGTAGAAATACAGCAGTTTTCTTTGATCTGTGTCACTGAGGATCACAGAGGAATTCAGAGTCTCCCAGCCATGCCTTGCTGCATTTTATATTCACCACTTACCTACATTTTGCCTAAAATGCCCTCAATTTCCCCCTCATTGTGTCCTTTCTTGCAGCTCCTCACTCCAGTTCGTTGATGGCTTTTTAATAGCACAGTTAGAGTTGTCAACACAAGCCAGAGGACAATTTCATGTGTCATATTGTCCCAGTGCATCCTGGGAACCCCATCTGGCTCAAGCGAACTTATTTTATTGAAATAATCTCTTCTCCCTGCTAGTTATTGAATCGTCTTGGCTCAATGGCCTCGCTTAATATCAACTTTTCATGCTTAATAATTAGTGCCGGAGAAAAGAGTTTCATTGACTAAGTGTTTAATGTCACACATGATTAGGAGACGCAGAGATGACCTAACTAGGCAATTCAATTTGGGGCTGCAACTGTTCAGATGAGGGACAATTAGGAACATGTTCTAGACTGTGGATGTATGCTAGTCAGTGCCTGCAAATTTATTTATGGGAACTATACCCTTCTCTTCCATCCCATATACTTTGATCTTGCTTCAAGGCCTAGAAACAGATGTTAGCCCTTATTTTTCCACCTGAGGTGTGCTGCAATGTACTTCTTCAGAAATCTGTGTTGCTATCAGTTGATTGCA
Source organism: Phoebastria nigripes (assembly GCA_035582835.1). Lineage (NCBI taxonomy): Eukaryota > Metazoa > Chordata > Aves > Procellariiformes > Diomedeidae > Phoebastria > Phoebastria nigripes. Next base: position 5,988,818 of record JAYKAV010003044.1, on the reverse strand, counting down.
ACAATTGCTGCAATTCTCCATTTAACTTGATAGAGTCACCAAGTTTGGAAGGAATTTCCAACCAAGCACAAACAGGCAAATACCTGGTTTCACTCAAGCCTTTAAATGTCAGTGTGCTGACGACTGGGCCCAAAACCACATGCTCATTTCCTGACGAAAGCAGAAATTCAGAAAGTGACTTGCAACAGAGAGTCTTAGACAAGCTACAGAAGCAAACCAGCGATAGCGATTTGTTTGCCTGCCTGCTTGTCTCTATCTATCTACCTATCTATTTACTGCTACCTACTTACCTATTTGTCCACCCAGTGCTGTCAGTCCTTCCAGCCAGGATGCTTGTGTACTATGTTAATGGCTGATATATTTAGTCTCCAAAGGCTTTCTGCTAATATCCCCTATTACATGTACGGGAAAATGAGATTCAGATAAAAGAGACAAACCAACAAATATATTTAGGAGTGAAGATGAGAGACAGCACCTAATTATTCTGGGGGATCTTCTAAAGATTTTCCTATGGCACTCTTAAAGTGTGTTCTCCCAGTTCTGGGGTTACTGTCCTGACTGATCAACTTTCCTTCCTCTGYGTATTTAACTAGTTACAAGCACTCTGCAAATGACTGCGCTCTCCATGCTCACAGTGATTGCAATCCTGTCTTAAAGCATTTCCTACAAAAGTGATTTTTCCCACTTAAAGTTCACTAACACACCAATCTACCACATCTTCATACATATCACACACTGCTCTCAGGAGTGATAATAAGAAAACTTGCTCAATGAAACCTACATTCCTCCCTTTCTCTGGCTCCCTCATCCCTCTTCTCACAGAGCCTTCCCCACAAATTCTTCAGTGCAACATTTTTAATAGGATTTGGAAAGCACTTGATAGCAGCTGTCAGCCCTTACACCTGCACACAGTCCGCACTCTGCTCTTCCCCCTAAACGAGCACATCGATCTATCCTCTGCAAGATGTATTTCATTTTCCTGGAACTTCTGATCTGCCTGTTTGTCTCAGAAGAACGAGTGACTAGATGAGAAATGTGTTCCCTGTTTATAGTGATATTTTATGTGCAAGAGATTGATTTGCTATGATAGCCACCAACTTCCCTATCTGGAAACCCAGCAGTGCCCTGAGCAGCCTCCTATTCCTACCTAAAAGACGCCTGTAAATACAGAGCACTATTCCTCACCCTGGGGAATAAAACAGCAGAAAACCCAGCTCACCTCTGTGCCTGTTAGTTGGGTACAGCAGGACAGGGTTTTCCTCTGGGCTAAAGGCTGAGGGGCTGGATGTTTCTTGAACGGGACAAGAATGGACAAGCAGAGAGGCACAAACAGAATAACAGTAACCCGCTCCTGCTTTCTAAAAAACTGCAAGTCAAATTTTGAAAAATGAGCATTGTTGATGCTACAGGTCTTGAATCTGCCCAGAGTGATGGAGTCACACAGGGGTTGTCAGTGATGCTGCTGGAGCAAGGCAGTACTAGGCTGCTTGAAAGGCACCACTGGAGTGAGTGGAGGTTTCCTCTGACTTCAGCGAGCGTTGCCCTGTGCGTGCTAACAGAAATGCTCTGCTCCCATGCAGTGCAGTCACGTCTGGGGAGGAACACAACTGCTACTTAAACTGCACATAATGATGTGACATGCAACAATGTCTGGACTGTGTGAGTCTGTCCCTGCTGTGCGGAAGCAAGACAAGGTTTTGCCACTGAGAAGAGAGGAGATGTGCCAGGACCCCACTGTAAGAGTCAGGAATGCAATGGAAAGAACAGGAAAGCACGGACAGGCAGGATGTAATTACATACACTGCAGTTGGACAAATCTCTGCAACTGATGAAAAACAATACTACAACTTTTCAACAGCTCATGACAGAGAGGGTGTCTATCCTGCCCATGTGCGTTCTCCATAACCAAATGTCATGCCAGGCTTTAATTTCAAGCTGGCTTGGATAGAGGAGCACTACTGAGTCACCTCCATGCCTGGAGCTATGGACCAGCCTTTGATCTATTAAAATAAATACATTATTTCCCTGAGACGCCATGGAAAGCTTCCATCTGACAAGTTAGCCTGCTTAGCTTTTTGAGGCTGATGTGATCACCATTCAGGATAGCCTGCCTGCAACCAAAAGGACAATCAGACTAAAGTCTTGCTTCTTGGCTGCAAGAGGCTGCAACCAGCATACCCAGAGAATGCAATCTCTAAATTAAGAGGCAGTGATGCCAGTGGAAAACTGTGGATCAGATGGTGCCCCTTACTCTGCGAGAAATGTGGAGGTCTTTGGGTCCCCCAAAGCACACGGTACAATACTTGGAAAGCAAGTTGGCCAACTTTAGGCCTGGACAGACGCCAGGACATGGACATTGGACTTGATGATCTTAGAGGTCTTTTCCAACCTTAATGATTCTATGATTCTATGATTATTGTTTTCACAGACCAAGACTATTCCCAAAGCCCACCACAGTAGGCCCTGGCTGAATTATTGCAGAGGGGAGGGCTGAGAAGAAGGGAAAGGTGATGGTCAAATTCTATCAGAAGAGAAATGGCCTTTTCAGTCAGCTGGAGTTCTCCCCTGCCAGTTACAAAATAATGAGAGAAATCCATAGCCTGAGATGGTTTCCCTCAAGGCACCGTCAACCAGTGGAGACTGCCCTAAGCTGGCCTTCACCTATTTGGCTGTTCTGGTATTTTTCCTAGGCAACTCTGCTTTCAAAGTGATTACACAGGTGTTTCTATCAGTAAGCTAGTGGGGATCCAGACACTCAGCACCATCCTCCATCACCATGAATATTTAATTTTTAATCAAACAATTGGGAGTCTTTTTATTTTGCTAATTTCCTCTCAGTCCCAGTGCTGCTGCAGCAGCAGGAGGGAAGTAAGGGGCAGCAGAACACATCAGGACTACCACAGATTATCAAAGTGAGATTCAATTTCGTAAGAATCCCAGGCAGCAGGGACTTCTCTAGAAAAAAAAAATTTTGATTTCTCAGCTTCTTTAGGGTCCCTGGCCAGAACTTCATCTAATAAGAGTCTGCATCTTGAATAGGATCATTTCAGGAAGACTTTAGTCAGCTGTTTCTTCTCCACTTCCTTTCCTCACTCTGTATATTATTCATGCTCAGATGTCTACGGTAAAGCAAGATGGCTTCTTTCTTTCCAACCTGATCTTCACAGGCAGACACAGTGAATAATTATGCATGCAGGCACTAAAAAGAAAAATCACTTGAATGAATTAGGGACTTTATTTCATTGTTTATTTGTGGGAGTGAGAAACTTACCCTGGATCAAACTGTATTGCACATGGTAATGAAACACAATTACCTATTCTTCTCCATCTCAGACAAGAACAAAGAAACCTGAAGATCCTTGGAAGGTGAAGGAGAGGGAATTAAAACCAGATTCAAAGTAAAAGGAGAAAAAGACCTTTGAAAGAAGTGGAGGTACTGGGAGCTTATTTTGCTTGTCAGATCTCTTAAAATCAGACATTTTTTCAGAGGCTTCCAGCCCTAGCACATAATTAATGAAATTAAGGTGAGAATTTGCTGCTAAATATTTGCTCACGCTACAGGGGAAAGAAACAGTGCCAAAACCACCTGGAATTTTATGGGCAAATAAATCAAGAAAGAGAGGTGTCTCAACTACTCAGACTACAAGGGGAAAAGTACCTCTCTTTTCAACAGAGAGGTTTCAGTAATGGTAAGAATTCATAGCTTTTCAAAGAAGCCCACTGCCAGTGCCCAGCTTTGCTTTAAAATACTGGGACCATCTCTAAAGCACTCTGGGGCTGTGGATAATGTAATCAGGAAATAGCCAAAAGGCTGACATTTTCAAAGCTGCAAGTGGATTTGGATGCTGCAGCTGGGAAGGTGATTATGGGAACCTTAAACAACCTCTCTCCAAATTTTGCAGGAGTAACAGGGCTAGATGAAGACAATGGCTGTTAGGTAGGACTTTCTCAGTCTCTCACTCATGATGTGACATGGAGTGTGCCGCACATGTAGCTCCCTTACTTTGCTGAGCTCCCTAGTCATTCACTTCTCTGATTAATCTGATTCATTTCAACTTGTACGAAAGACGCCTTGTAGATTTTCCAGCTCTGGCAGTTTCTAGAACCAAAATTAATAAGAGTCAGTCCAAACTGAGGAGACAGGCAGCCTGGGTTAGAGTCTTTAGCTTGTGTTAGGCAGAAGGCCTGGGTGATCAAAATCTTGCTTCCAGCTTTAATGTTCATGACTATGTACTTCATTGTGCTTTTGGGGGTCAGTAATCAGAGGCAAAGCTGTGCAGAGGCATAAATGTATGCCAGCTTTGGCCACTAAGGTGGACACCCGAAAAACGACACCAACCACTAGTACATTTGGAAACTAATCCACAGGATGCTTACAAGCAGACTTAGCCTTTAAAAAGGACTTGAATCCATACTAAGCAAGGCATAGGAGGGATGAGTTCAGCCCTTTTTACAATACTCTTAAGCACAGAGTTAATTTAGGGACAGTCAGGCCAGCCTTAGGTGCTTTGACACTTTAGTCAAACTGGGAAATGCCTGCCCTTCAGCTCTGAGCTATTTGCACAGTGAGCAATTATTAAACCTTTTACTGCCCTAGGCAGCCACTTGCCTGACAGAGATGGCCCCAGGGCCCAAAACAGCTGCAAGCTGGAAATGCCATCTGCACGAATGGCATGTGCAATTAAACGAACTAAGCTGCAGACAAAATACAAGGGTGATCAGCTGCCACCCTGCAGGCCACACACCATCATCAGCTGGGATCTGGGAGGAACATGCCTCAGACCACCCTTCCTCATGCCATGGGATTTACAACACAGTTAGGTACAGTACATCTTTTTTGATGCACCTATCACTAGTCTGTGAGAGAGTAGAAAACAAAATAGACTTCCAGTCTAGTCTTCCATGCCAATTCCCAGGTATGTGGGGATGAATGACATACAGTAATAGCAGGTCATCACATCTGCACTGACAGTGCTAAAAAATGGGGTCAGCAGAGAATCCAGAGGTTTTCCAGGGGTCTTGCACTCAGCAAGCAATTGCAGGTTAGTGTGTGATAGACTGAGAGGCCACACTGAGGAGACAGTTAATAAAAGCAGGACTAGAAGAATCAATGTGTTCTGACACACCAGTGACAGATTGGAGAGAGGGATAGATTTAATATCCTAGCATTATCCTTTCCCAGCCTAAGGGCCCTGAAATTGATTGAATAAATTAAAGCATTGCTGTGGATGACACTAGAGTTAAGGTCGTATCAGCACTTCCATCTTAACTCCCTATATCCTTTCCTCTCAGGGTTTCTTTTTCATGTCTTGGCACAGAAAGCTTACTCCTGTGCTACAATTTGGCCAAGAAGATCTCAGCTCCCGTGCAATTTTACTATTATAATTTTCCAGAAGAGGAAAAAAGGCTAGAAAAGGAGGGAATTACAGAAGGAGTACTAGATAGACAGTTCTATCTGGTGTGCTTTTGCAATCAAAGGATAAACAGGCCATGTCAGGCTACTCCTAAAACTACCATGTGCTCATTCTGTGTCAATCTCTCTTTGCAAATAGTGAACAGAAAAATAGACTTTGAAAAGAAAAGTGTACAGAGAACTCACAAAAAAATAAAGCTGTAGGCCAAATTAATCTCTGCGTAGCTTCACTTGCATGCAAAATTATTCATTCTTTTGTTACTAAAAGCAGCTAAGGTAATTGCAGATGAACACTCTTTCACTTTTGTTCTTTATTATCTCTTGGCAAGTCTCTCTCAGAGTCATCAATAGGATTTTATGTCACAACAAATCCAACTGCTTAAATAGAGTCAGGTGCTATGACAGAATCGGGCCCTTCATTGAGTTGGTCTGATCATCAGTATTCCCAGGGCACCTCTCACCCGCATATAGAAGAAGTGGGTCCTGGAAAATGCTCAATATTTTCTTTAAAGCACTAAGCACATACATCTGAGGGAAAAAAACTAACCTCTGCACCTCAGAAATGGTGCCATGTCTCTTGCAAAATGAGATGTAAAACTGTGCTGTATCATTTTCATTTTTATAGGCTGTGTCATTGTCCAAACTCCTRACCAGCCACCACTGGGTCACTAGCATCTCAAATATTACCAAAATGCTACCCAGACATCTGTTTACACGCAGCTGGCTAACAAGGGGCCAGTAGACCACGCTCTGAAAGTTGTGTATTACACACAATAAAGATTGTGTAGAGCAAATRGCCTCTGCTGTGCAGTTCTTTGCATTAGTGCTTAACATCACACCCTCTAGGAGAATGTCAGCTCCAACAATGGCAACAACAAAAACTTCCTTTCTCTCATTTTTTAATTTCATTAAACTCACTGTGCACAAAGCTCCAATGCTAAAAAGTGTGAGCACTTAGCACATCATTGCTCATTTTAGCAATTACCCATCTGACCCCAACTCCCTCCTTGTCTTTTTAGCAGCATCTACAGGGCATCAGGGAGCAGTTTCAACCTTCTCCCTTTGTGAAGAAGCAGGTGCTCAACAACTTCACACAGCACAACATTTCACCAGACAACACAACAGGGAAATTCACCACCCTTCCCTGATTGGCAGCTGCCAAAAAGCAGAATGGTTCCCAATAGCTGCATCCCAGGATGCTTCGGGATAAATTTGCACGAGAATGTAGTACGTGACTGCTGTTGTCTTTAATGGGAGTCACATGGCTAAAGCCTCAAAGAGCTACTTGGAAAATTTTGAGGCTTGGTGTTTAAAAATGAGAAAAATGTACACAAAACTGTTCAGATCAGCATTCAACTGAGATACAAGGCAAAACAAGCTAGGACATTCAAAGCAGGCACATTAGTGTGCACCCCACCTCTACGCCAGCCAAACAATATGGGTTAAAGTCAAAGTATCTGAGTCACCCCTGTATTAATCTGCATTTATACCATCAATTTATGGGGGTAAACACACCAGTGATTCAGTGTCAGCCTCCGTGGGGACTTCAATGGCTCTGTCAGCTTGTATCTCAGTCCACAGGCTGTTTGCCCATGAATTTAAATATAGATTGAACGTCAATGCCTCTTTCCACAAATCAAGGCTTCTCATTTAAAACATTGCACTTGCATGTTAAATAGAGACTAATTAGACACTCAAAGGGAGGACAAATCTAATTTGACTAGAAGGATATGGAGAAAATTAATGCAGTGCTGTGGCAGTATGGAAAAAAGCCTTTCACGCTGGTTAAAGTGGAAGCAGAATAGGACCTGTGACTTCTGTTCCTGCTCCTGATACTCCCTTCCTTGTATGAGTCCTTTACACCCTCCTGGTTTCACTGCTCCTTGGGTCATCATTTACATCAATATACAAACAGCCACTCTGGTGCTCCAGCATCCCACACACATCGCACGTTTGTGCAGGGGGACACAGACTTCACATCYGCTGTGCCTGTATTTGTTATTTTTTAAATCATCTGCCAGAGTGGTAGGAGTGAGCTTACTAGCCGTGCTTCCTGAGCAATGTAAATGATGGATTTAATCTACTATAACACAGCTATCACTCCCAGAAAAATCACACACCTTTTTGTGAATAATGGGAGCCTTCTGATGGGTTTCTCTAAATAAAACAGAGCACAGTTGGCTAAGCAATCTTTGGAGGCTACTCTTTAAACATCAACAGCTCATAGCATCCTCAGGAAGTGGGAGTTTATGAATCTCTCTCTGGAAGTTAATGCACTCATTAGTTTAGGCTGAGGGAGCAGATGGCAGCAGACTTGCCTTTCCTTGGACACAGGTGGTAGAGTCTGCACTGCCCTTCATTAACGGCTTTGAGACTGTTAAAGAAACTAGTAATTAATCTAAAGATCCATGTCAAAGGATTTCTCTCCTTCCATGAGGTCTGGGTTTCCCACCACACACAATATCACTACTAAGTAGCCAGCACAGCATAGAAGGTGAGAGAAAGAGGAAGGGAGGCAGGAGGAAAAACAAAATTCAGCTTCCTGGTTATGATTTTTATTAGAACCATGCAAAATGTAAATAATGACATCTCGAAATAGGAAAGCTCACATGCTCTGGGGTACTGCCTCAGGTTTGAAATGYCTGAGCCAGAGGCTTGCCAAGACTTGCAAAATTTTGGAGTAAGATTGGGTCCAGTGCAACATTGTCCAAGGCCCAATTCCAAACAGAAGGGGGCAAATTTAAACCTGGCTTCAGTTCTGATCAGACCTCTGGGAATTCATGATTTCCCTTCAGAAGACTGGAAACAAGCCATTTTACAACTGCTGTTCCTAAGCCAGGTGGAAATGGCGATTTCAGCTAATTATCTGTGTTGGCTATTTCTGTTTGCACTCAAAACAAAAATCAGAAGATCCTCAGCAAAGTGCAGCTGGAGGAGAACTGAAGGAGAGTCACGTGCCCTGGTCCTGATACACTCCAGCCATGAACTAGTCYAACCACACTGACTCCTCCTTTAATGCAGCAGGACAGAAAACAGCCTCTAAGCTGCACCTGATTTGGCTCTGATTCAAGCCTTCATCTGAAGCCTGCTAAGGACAACAAATCTTGACTGTTGATCAAGAAAATCCTCTGACACTATCTGGTTTTCAGGGCAGAATTTGGTTGAGTTCATACATCCCCTATGATGAACCTGGGAGCATGAGCTTTTATCAATAGCAGCCTGTCTCCTCAACAACAGTTGGCATCCTGTTGCTGGGTGGTATCTATTGGGGATGCCTGCCAACGTAGGGACACATGAGGAATTCTTCCTTCCTGCTCCAGCTCACTGCTCTCCTCTCACCCAGCGTACAGATGTTATCTCAGAGACATGAGACATCCAGAGAGTAATTGAACAGACTCATTTTTGACTGAGGATCAAGTCACTGGTGTTTTCACAGCCCAGTCTCTTGATGCTTCTGGAGTTACACCAGCAGAAAACCTAACTTTTTTACTGGTGTTTCTGTAACAGATTGCCCTATTGTATTGCAAACAATAAAGTGTGTTTCAGAATGCCAAAAAGCATCTAAAATGGCCAGCTAGCTCTTCGTATCCTGGGAACATAACTGCAGCTGCACAAACTGATTTGAAAATGTGTGATCCCAGAGTTCTTTCTTATAAAAGGTCTGTAAAGAGGTTACGCTGGAGAAATAGCTTGAAGAATAGTTAAACGGCAGGCTTGAAACATCAGACACTTGCTACTGTCACCACCTCAGCTACTTATTCCAGAGAGGTGAAGGCTAAGACTACAAAGTCCTGATGCTGCCTTGGGTCAGGCCCTCAAAACACTGCTGTTTCTCCATCTGTACAACAGAGGTAATGACATCTAAGTTTTGCAAAGTTATTCTTTGGCTAAACTAACTGAATGCTGAGATCGCTGTATAAGTCTAAGTACAAAGACATCTCAGCAGCCATTTAAAATCAGGCTTTAGGATTTAAAACCTCACCAGATTTTAGTAGCAGTATAAATGTCACCACCATAGCCAAGGTCCTTTCCATAGTCTGTGCCCAAATCCTGTAGCTCTAATAATCAAGGGAATGTTTAGTCTTCCAGCTGTAATATTTCTTGCCTTTTAGGATTCATCCCTGACAATAATTAAGTCTCATAAGGATGAAACTTAAATGAGCAGTAGCCTTTGGGGATGGTATTAGAGTGCTAACCGTGTTTGTGGTTTAAATATTAATGTCAAAGTGTAATTACCATCCACCAAGTTTCAGGCTAGTGTTTGAAAACACATTTAGCTAAGCAGGAAGAATGAGCTGTACCAGTTGGAAGCTTCTGTACGGAAAGGATTAAAACTTAGAGCCGGAACAATTTCTCAACCAGCAAAGAGCGCAAGGAGACATGCTTGGTGGGTGTTCTTCGTGCAACCCCAGTGTGTGATGGCTTCCCACTGCTGGCTGATTCCAGGCAGAACTCCCAACTTCTTCACACAGCCTGGCGAGGCAGAAGCCTCAACAGCAGCAATGCTATAATATCTCATCACAGTGGGGGTCATGGATGTTGTGTGTCTACCTTGTAATTGCAATGCAAGCTACAGCTGGGTCCCAGAGGAAAAAGCCTCATCAAATTGAATGCCACTGTCATTTTCTCTTTGTAGCCTCTTTGCTTATTCCCTGGAGTCTGGGCAAGGATCCCGCTGAGTCCCCAAGATCCCTCTGGGTTTGAGTGAGGAAGCACATAAGTATTAGTTCACTTATCACGTCTGGACTCCCTGTGTAGTCTTGTGCACTGCTGGAATTCTCAGGGAACATTCAACATCTGGCAGATTTCAGCCTGTGGAAGAAAAGTGTACAGAGCATAGGGATAGTAAGAGCAGAAAGGAAGGGGGTGGTGCATGCAAATTGGGTTTTGAATGGGAGAGAAGGATTCTGTGCATGCTAGCACTTGCTAGGGAAAGGCTGCGTTGCAGTAGAGCCACAAATTGTGAGCCAGACACGGTAACACTCTACTCTCCCTCTAGGTCTTAAGCATGAAACAGGGAGAGGCTGTAAGTCATTTCACTTCATCTTTGTTCATTTCAGACAAATAGAGCAGAAAAGTCAAGCCAGAGGAAGTGGAAAGAGCGCATGAAATGGAGCTGACTTTGTAATGGCTCGGTTAGCCTGGCCACTGGTTACAAGCATTAATAACATTTAAGCTATTCCCACTACTCCCAAACCTTTGTGTAATGTTAAAAGTGTGGACAGGAGGAGAAAGCAAGAAAGTAGAGAGCTAATGCAAACAAATCTTGCAGAGCGTTGCCCAGAATTAATTCCTTTTTCCTACACGCTGCTACTCTGTCTCTCCAGGGCTGGATTCACACAAAAAGATCTCCCCTCTCCCAGGGAAGCCGGAGTGTCCCTATTCAGGACCTCCTTCCATTAGAAATTATCCTTGTGCCCTGGGTAGGATCCCTACACCTTCTCAGACCTTTGCACAATAGATGAGGGGTTAAAGGTGATTCCTCCAATGCTGCCCTATGCCTCTGGGGACAGCAGAGGTCTGAATGGCCATGCAGGCCTGGTGGGCCACAGATAAATCTTTCATTCAGCATCTGTTGTAAATCCCAAGGAATCTAATGAGATTTGGCAATTTAATCCAGCCAGGGTTTAGATGATCAAAAGAATTTCTTCAAGTCAGCAGCACTTACGATGAAAGCTAGCCAAAATCTCAAAATACAGTCCCTCAGCAGGATGAAGCCATTATTCTTTCTTTTTGAGTTTATGTGTCTTTATTTTTATCATCTCCCTGAGAGGAGGGGGAGGAAAGAAGAAAAAGTAAAGTTTAAGAGCATGGATAAATTCTGCCTTGCTCAGCTTCTGCCCTGAGACACAGCTATCTCCAACCTCTCAGTGACACATTAGCCTTCAGAGAGATTGATCGATAGCTGGATTGCTGGGAAAGACTCATTGCCAGTGCCCTAATGACCAGAGAAACCTGCCAGAGGAACTGCAAAATTAACTCTGGTTCTAAATAATTAAGGGTTAGGTGAGTATTTTCTTCCATTAACTATTTCAGCTGGCACCCCAGCAGCAGATTCCTCTCTGCCTTTGATGGAGGGACTGTACCTTCAGCTGCTTTGGGATGTGACTCTGCACCTCCTGTTCAGGCAATCTGGTCTCCTGGGTTCTGTTTCTGGCTCTCTCCTGGTGACATGCAGGATCTCACACAAACCTGGTGCATGTTTTAGGAGGAAATGTAATCATCCAAAGCGGATAGCCTCATTTGGAAAACGGACCCTTCCTCTCTCCCTGCCTCTGCTTCCCCTCCTGTAAAATGGCTTCCTGCTCTTTGGAGAGTGCAAGGGATCTTTGCTGATGTTTGGTAAGGGGCCATGGAGCAGCAATGATAAATGATAGAGTAGATTTCCTGCCTGTCCCCAGTCCCTGCCTCTTTCGCAACCGCTGAGCTGTGCCCTTACTGCTCCCTTTCACCATGGGTCAGATCCACCATGGTACTAAGCATTTCCTGCCTCCATCCTAATCCTGTCTGTAACTGTGGAGTGAGAATAATAAAAAAGTGATATAAATACTCAGTAAAAGCCACCTTTGCCGCAGTCACTGGGAGCTGAGGGCAGTTTATGCTTCTTAAAGGGAACTCAGTACAATGCAGGATTAGGTCCTGTTTGCTTTTCTGTCTCCAGTTCTTTCTGCCATTCTTTTTTCAACTTGGCCAGTCTCCCTCTCCCTTTCCAGGTTTCTTCCGCAATGTCCCTTCTGTTCAAACTCTGTACTCTCCCCAGCTGGGAGGACAGTCCTGGACAAAGCATCACATTGCCAAGCAACGTGTACATTATCTGTCTGCCCTGCTCTAACTTTATGCTGGATCGGGTATTGCTTGTCCTCCCACAAGCGGTGTATAAGCTGACATAAAAGTGTGAACTGGCATAAACTCTGAGCTACGTGCATCCAACAGAAATGCAGCCATGTGTAACAGAGAGCAAGAATCAAATTTGTCCTGCCAGAAGAACTGGGATTGTATTGATCTTCTACAATGATTGTGGAATCACAGCTGCAGATAGCATCTAGAGATGCTTGCAGAGAAGGCAGGGGCTAAATATGGAATGGCAGGTCAGGTATAAAACTTGAATCCTTCCTGCTACAGAACATCTTTCCAGGACAGAGCCAAGACCTAGTTAAGAAGCTACCTGCATTGAACTGACTCTGCAGGTACGCAGAAATGTTTGCTGATACTTCTAGAGGGCTAAATTCACGCACAAAACAAAGAAACATACAGGAGGAATGAACTGAGTGAGCTTATAGTAATAAAACAAGAATGAGGTATGGCCCCGCTCCCTTCCTAGCTATGACAGAACTAAACAATCACCAGGGCCCCCCCTGCTATCACTTCTCTGGCAGGGAAAAAGACACAGCAGCATCAACAAAACACTGATGTCCCGATAATCTGCTCCAGAAATTGCTGGGGATAGGAAGTGTCTCACTGCCTGGCCTGTCTGATGATGAACAATGCATTTCCAAGGCTGCTTGCTCTTGCCTGTCAGCCAACACACTGAGTGGAACAGGCATGTTTTGGCAGTTTCTTTAATCCTTGTGCAGAACTGAATGGTTTAATAAAGCAGAGGTGTAGATAATGTCTCCAGAATTAGTGGTTAGCATTGCAGTTCAACCTCTCCTCAACTCCATGGAGAAGAAAGGAGAAAAGAAAAGAAGAAAAATTAATGGATTCTCCAAACTGCTAGGTTACACTAAGTGGAGGCCACCTAAGAGTGCCATCCCCAGGTTATGTGAGCATACCCTGGTCTTGCATGCATTTGTGCCTATAGAATCCTTCCAACTCTGCTCAGAGAAGACAAACTCTAGTGAGACCAATGGAGCTAGAGCCAAATCATGCTTCTGATGGGACGTAAAAGGCTTTTCGATTTCAGTGGAAACCACTAACAGCATCTAACAGAGATCAGAAGTTAGACCAACTCTTTCTGATTCTGGAAAACAGGAAAAAAAGCAGCACATCGTTAAAACAAAATCTTCCATAAGAAGCAGAGCTCATTTGTCTGTTAGTGCAGGTGACAATCCATCAGGCTGTCATCTGCCTTGACAGCTGTCACCTCTCTGAGACTGACACATTTAGAGAGTACAGTGTTTCCTGTGCTGCTCTTCCTTGTACTGCTCTCCCATGCTCATGTCCTAGTCACCCCATTTAAAGCCTTTTGCCAGCTCTTATGTGCATTTGATATTCACATCTATCCATCTAGATCTTTTGACTTCACCCTACAACATGCCTTTTGCTGCCAGTATTCACTCGAGATTGATTTGCAAGACAAATTTTTAATGCAACAGTCATTGGAGTGGGAGTTCTGGGACAGGTCCTCTTCTGATGTGATTTGGAAGAACTCCAGATGCCCATCTGCATCACCTAATGCCCACCCCTGTCACTTCAATTTTCCACTGCATCTCTCCTCTCTTCTTCTTCCTGCCTCTTCCATACAAGTTGCGACCCTCTCTCCACACTTCTACTTGTTTATTCCTTTTACAACTTCTTTCTTTCAAATACAAATGCCTGATTACTACTCTCCCCAGACATAAAAGATGTTGCCTCCAACACTTGTGATGGAGTTACTCCTACATATACTAGAGCTGAACATAAAATCAAGAATTCCAATCAGGAAAGTGGCCACCATCTCTGAAGGGAAGGACAGAGTGTTTACCACTGGGCCAAGAAATGAAATCCCCAAACCCTGTACTAAAGAAAAGAAGGGCATCCTTAAGCCTGCAGAAAGGGAAGCTGCAATGCAGGGCTGTTTTAGTCATTAGAGTAAAGAAGGCCCTTGACATAAATCAGACAGGTTTTGCTTTCTTTGATACTGGTACAAATCCAGGATAAACACCATGATTTCACTGGGACTACTTCACATTCATGCTGATGCAAATAGTATTAAAATTTGGTTTCTTACCATTTGGATGAGTACCCTGCAGCAGAACATACACTGTGCACCTGCTGCTGCTGTAGTTCCTAATTAGAAATAAGTTTATTGATCAGTATGGCATTTTATCAATTCTTTTTCCTTGTTCCCTCTATCCCTCTCTCCAGGTCTCATTTATAGCCAACRGAAGGGGAAAGAAACAGCATCAGCAATTTCTGTCTACAATGAAATACTAACTCTTCTTCCCAAGCTGCCTTGTGAACCAAACGCGGGCTAACTGGCTGCTTTCTCCCCTTTTCATGAGAGTGACAAACATCTTCCTGACTAATGCATCAGACAGAGATACAACCTCTTTGCTGAAACTGATGAGCTGGTGTATCATTCTGGTGCTCCCAGAGCACTGCGGCTTGTGACTGTGACAGACACTCACTGGCCATCAGTGTGGGCTCTGGAGGGAGTCCAGAAATATCTTTGCACTGGAGCACGTTCCAGCTTCCTATTGAAACAAATGTATGTGCTGCATACTGCAGACAATTACTGTATAAATCACTGAGAGCAAAATCCAGAGTCCCAAGCCTTTTACTCCAAGAATACAGCCTCTGCAGCTTAAGCTAAAGCAAAATTCCTTGAGCTAACTGCCATAGTAATTCCCTTACCTTGCCTAATTTGGTAGGGACAGATGGATGGATGTAGATATAGACACATACATACTGCTTTTCAGGTTTCTGCATATGACTCCTGAGCATCCCTATTGCTTTAGCAGATGTATCATAGGGAAGACCAAGATTTTCCTTACTTATCAGTTTCATATTATCACTCTCTTCTCCTGTGTTAGATCATTTGACGCTCCTTCCCACTCAGTGGGATTCCCTGATATAATCTACTAAGTACAAACAGCTACAGCTACAACGTTAATTGGTATTTATGCTGCAAACACTGTGTAACTACATGGTCATTTGCAAGTTCCCTTAGATCAGCCATTAATGATATTTAACATTGTCAAGTTATTACATCCATAATTGCTACACAATTCAGAGTGTTCAGGTGCCCTGACAAAAAAGCTGGAAAATTTAGAGAGTCTTGCCTATGCCTTGACATTATTCCAATTGAATGTGATTGTTGCAGAATTCTGCATTCCCTTATCCTGTAAAAATGAGCACTAGCAACTGATTTATCCTGTTACCTTCACCTGCAATGCAACTGGAGTCTGCCTGCAGTGTGAGTACCTGAGCCAGCTTCAAACAAGCACATAGTAGCAACAGAAGCATGAATTTCAGCATGGGCTGCACACRCTTTCCAGGTGTCCTGGGTGCAAATGGCTCACCCAGGCTTACATCCATCTCATTGCTTCTTTCTGTGACTGCATTCCCATTGCATCCCATCTGCTACTGTTATCTAGAAAAGCTAAATGAAAGATGCAAATGCTAGGTTCACTGTGATATAATGTCAATCCAAGACTTCAGATTAGACAAACCTTTTATCCTGCCCAAAGTCCTTTGGATGAACAGCACTTTCATCAACATGCTTCTAATTAGTTTAGTTCTGTTTGGACTTTTACAGAATTGGAGACTAGACTTTACAAATTGTTGCAATGGTAGAAAGGAGAACAGATAGTTTTCATGCCTACCCCCTACAGAAGTATACTACTTCTTCAGCTCCTTGCCTACAATATACTTGGCTACCAGGATGTTTTTCACAGAATTACCTAATTACCTCCCTAATTGTGTCTTGGGAACATCTTCTAAGGATGTGTCTTCAAGCTGCAGCAGTTGGGGATGGCAGTATTGCATCTTCCCTGCCAACTCCCCCCTGCCTGCTCTCTCCATATTTGTCTCATCTGTAAGAATAAATGAGTCACTTTGTGCCTGCTACCATCACTTTAGTGATAATGAGAATACTAGTTCCCCAGAGATACCAGGAAGGTGAAACTTTGTTAGAACAAGGCAGAATCTGTTTTCTTTTGTTGCTTCTGACTCTGCTGCATTTCTGGATTAGGAAAATGTATTTGGGGAGTCATTTCTCCATTTTTCAGGCCTGCAGTGAATTTACACAGTCCCATCAGAGACTCGCATGCCATTGTCAGTAACCAAGAGACACAACTTAATGCCTCAGAGAGCTCAGTGCAATGCATGGAACCACTCTGGCTGCCGGCCATGGTTCTGAAAGAATAATAATGAAAAAAATGTGCTTGCTACAGGACTGCAGACCTAAGGAAATCAAAATGCTATTGATCCCAGCCTATCCTGTTCTCATTACAATCTGCTCTGCTAGTGGCATCAGGAGTTTTGATGAAATCCATCATTACTAGCAGGGTAAATACGTCTTTAGGTGGCGTAAATCAGCAGCACTTGCTACGCCAATTCATGCCAAGTGTGAATATAGACCACTCTGGTATTTGTTATGTGCGGAGAAGTAGTATATGGGGTCAACAGAGAAAGCTCCAGTATGGCTGAGGCTTGCAGAGCATTTGTTTAACTAATCAGCTACACCATGCAATCAGTGTCTATTTTTCCTCTCATAAATAGGCATGCATGAGGGGAAAAAATGATTGTTAAATACTCATACAGCAGGTTTTAACAAAACGCAGATTTGAGAAGAAAAACACAAGTACAAATAAAGCTTCCCAGCTGCTTATGATTTTTTTCTTCCGGTTGAATAAATAATCACCTTTGGCTAATTGAGTAAATATAAAACTCCTCAGAAATGGCAACTCAACAAAGCACCAAAGAAGCCCAGCACTTTCAGGAGGAATTCCCCAAGAAACAGCACATGCAGGAGGCAATGAATTAAATATTTCTCTCAGTTCCTCTAGATGTGAGAGGCAACTAAAAATCTGAAATAAGGAAGTAAAGAAAGAAATATTTAATTAATAAACCAAATGAAGAGACAAGAGCATGGCAGAGGGAATGGTTTCCAGATGCTTCACCCTTGAGTCCTATATAAAAGATAAATGAACTGCAAGACATTACCCAATCATCTCCACAGTAATTCAAGTTTTAAAGCAGGTCTGCATGCTACAGATTTACTAAAGTGCACTGAATAAAATACCAGAAATACCTTGGAGGGGGGATTACCACAAGAGAGGGAAGGAAAAGGCAATATGACATTGTTTTTTCACACACAGGGAAATAAAAACACATAAAGACATTGCATGGTTTGAAGCCACAGAGCTGAGCTGGTGGCAAAGTTGGCAGCTGGTGCATTCACCATTAAATCACAGTGCCTTCTATTTCCACCTCTATTTCTTGTTTTTCTTAGGAACATCAAGCTTAAAACCATTGTCAGACTGGGAGTTGAGCTTATGAATCAAAAAAAGGATACAGCGGTATAATCTTTTTCAAGCCATCTTCTTGTAAGGTGGTTTCTATTGGTTTAACATCCCTCCATGGTCTTTATTAGCAAACAAAATGTGAAGTACTTCACATGCTCTGTGTGAATTCTTATGAAGGAGGAGAACAGCAGCATAAGATGGATGTGTCAGCTGGGAGGTCTAAGAGATTGGCTATAAGAATTTTAAGGAGCTAATTTCAAGAAAACAGTAATCAAGGGAAGCTGAAAGGGTGGGAGAATGTCATAAAAAGAAGCAAGCTGCTTCTCCCAGCAGAAGGAACCGGGTTGATATGATTCTCTGAGGGTCCCAGAATGGCTACACCAATTCTATAAACTTTAGATATTGCAGCAAGCCAGCTACTAGGAAGCTGCATTTTTAGAGATTATGATTGGCTCCAGATTAAGTACCCACATAAATCCTGTCAGCTGGAAAATGGTTTGTTTGTTTTAAAAGAAAATTATGTAACTGAGAAAATCCAATCTTCTCCTTTCTCCAGTTTCTTTCAGTTACAACGTTTTAACAATGAAGCTGAGTTTTACCATGAGTGCAACAGACAGGCCAAAATGAGTAAGTTCTGCTAACATTAAACTTGTAACGGGATCAAACTATCCCCAAAGACCTGCTTCTCCATTACAGAAGAATCCAGCAAGCCTTCTGTACCTCCATCATTCCAGGATAGCAGAGCACTAGATAACACCTGGCACTCACATGAGCTCTCAGAAGGTTTGTGTTCACGGCAAAGTTCATTTGTGTTACAGATCCAATGTACTCATTAATCTGACTCCTGTCCAAGCACAAAGTCCCATTGTTTCTGTATTGTGGTGTTAATAGCTTAAACTGATTAACAGAGAAAATGAGGACAGCTTGTCTTAAATAAAGGTAAGGAAGTTGAACAATATAATTCAGTTCTCTTGGCTTCTCTGAAAAAGGAAGGAAAATGTGAGGTTTTGGTCAAGAAGAATGAGGCTTTCAGCATGTTCTGGCTTCCAGCCATAGCAAGAGTTAAAATAGACAGGTACAGTGAGTTAGGGAAGGAAATAAATCATGGGGCCCAACTGATGGTGCAATGTAACTCACATTGCACTTTCAAATCCACTGGCACAAATACTTGAAAATAATGAGGTTGCATTTTGATAAAAAGGAAGAAGGTATGGTCTTCTGGACTATTTTGAGACACTATCAGCTCTAAAAGTCCTGCAGTAATCTAGTCTGTGTAGGACAGCGTGTAGCATTTCAGCCAGACATTGCTGCACAGAGTCCAAGAGCCTGTGGTTAGCTTAAAGCGCGCCTTTCGGAGAGACCGCTAAGCTGAAACCCTGATTCTATTGAATCCGGTGCCAAAATGTTCAGTAATTTCAGTGGAAAACTTCCGCTTGAGTCTTGATTTACTGACTCAAAGTAAAAGAATTTACCCTAGTTCTCGACTCTGCTAACTCTGGGATATATTCTGCGTATTGACGTCAGTAAGGACAGCTCACCAGGGTGAGCACTGGGCAGATCAAAGCTTCAGGTTTCCTCAAATCCTTGACAAAAAGACATGCCTCACTGTGCTCTGTTGAAGATGCACAAAGGGGGAACAAAGCTCATCCCATTCATTTTCTTGCCTGCATGCAAAAATTGGTAGTTGTCCCATCAGACATCTGTGTGTGTTGTTAAACAAGCCCCACAAGCTCCCCTTAGGTGCCAGCAAAATGCTGAAGGGCCATTGTGCTCACATCTGCACTGCTCTGGAATTGTGAAGGTGCCCTTAGGAGACGCAACTTAATGTCTGTTAATATAGGATTGAAATCACAGGAAACCATCCCTTTCACCACTCTATTTTCTATGCATCCTCCCCACTCTCCTCCTGTTCATCCATCAATCTCTGTATCTCTCTCTGCTTTTCTGACCTTTTTAGTGCATAAAGGCTTTGCTCAGATGACAAAAACCTATGTTCTTCTTCCAGTCTCTGGAATGAAAGTCAATATAAAACAGCTCCTTATCTCCAGCTTTAGTTTTTTATACCTTCAAGGGTCTTTATTTTATTCCAGTAGCAAATTTTAACTGACAATTACAGCCACTGATGTGCATGCAAGGTGCTTACAACCTGCGTTACCACTGCATTAATCCAGGCGGAGACTGGAAGCTAGACAAAGGCTGCCAAAGAAGGCACCTGTCACTGCATTCAAAGGAGGAGGCTAGGGAGACCATGCACATAAGTACTAGCCATTCCCTGCAAAACACATGGCCTTTTTCTTCCTGTTCCCCCCCTTTCCAGATCTCCAGATTTAACAGCCACAGGTTAGAAAAACCACATACAGGATGTAAAGCATGAAAGTACAGCTGCAGAGGTTAAACCTGTCACAATTGTGATGTGAAACAGTGCTGACTTTACAAAGACAAAAGGATTTACAGACAAACAGCAAGTCTTCTCTGTTAAGCTAAAACGAAACCTGATTTCCTGACAGTGTATTTGAAAACAGATGGTGATGATGGCAAAAGGAGTCTTCTCCTAAAAGGCAGGCAAAATTCTGCTGTTTGGAAATGTAGAAGATGAAGGCCTTTATTTTGCCTTGTGACATGGAAATTAAGAAGAGTAGATGAGGATTGCTGAATGCAAATTCCCGATGAATCACTTCTCTCCAAGAATCTGTTCTGCTCAGCATCCTCTGGTAACAGAAGCAATGCCAGACGAATCAGGGGAATAGCAATGAAGGGAAAGCCTTTCTCTTTCAAGTAACAGTTCTAGCCGGCCAGCAGTGATCACTGCYCCAAGGTTTGCTGACAGTCTCAGGTCAGACAAATTGGTGGTCTSAGTCTTGTCTCATTCCACAAAGCTACAGAAAACCACAGAAACAAGCACGCGTCAGTAATTCCAGGGCTGTCCCTTCTAAAAGCACTTCTGGAGTTTTGACTCAAAAGAAACGTGACAAGAGATCTGCACTGCTCCACCCCTAGCTGAATGATCTCTGCATTACAACAGCCTGGCACTGGAGCAGGTGGGTGCAARTACTGACATAGCAGCTCCCCTGTTCTCAGAAGAAAATGTTGATTGATGGTAAGGTAAAGGACAGACTGTATCCAGCCCACCCAATTCTAGCATGTCACCCACCATGCATACTTTCTTCTCCTGGCCCAACGTAAATGTTCAAGGGCCCTGGGACATTTATATCCCCAAAATCTAGACAGGAGCCTGTAGGATGCTAAGGAGCACTGAAGAGTATGTGTGTCTCTGATGGCAGGTGGCTGCAGTGGCACCTGATCAAAGGCTATTCACACACACATGCGCTCTGGCAATCAAACTAAGTCACCAGTTGCTGAGTTAACTGAATCAACATCGTGAGGTTGAATTAGCCACATGCTGGCACTGTAATTTTAATTGTTTTCAAATACACATTGTAATAAAAGTCTAATCAGCACACCTTTCCAAATGGGAGCTGATGGCACGTAGGATGGTTTTGCATTGGTGACACAAGCAATGAAGGATTACATACATTCACCCGCTACCTCTGGGACACTTTTCTTCACACCATGTTTTGTTGGTTTTGTGGTAGAGGTTCTAAACAAATGCAGGAAAACAAGAAGGAAAAAGCAGGCTGACAATCTGCACAAGATATACTACATAGATCAGAACCTTGGGAATGCAATCCAGCAGAGAACATTTAAATAACACATGACTACAGAGCTCTGAATCAAATCTGATCCCCATGTGCTAACAAGTGTGCAGTCATGTACTTGCTCACCAGTATGGCTGCTTATCCACAGTTTGCAGAAACATGCAGCCATTTGCAGACATGCACACAGGTCTAACCTGCAACGCACATAAAGACACACACTCATGTGTATGAACCCACACATACACACCTAAGCCTGCATGCAGTAATCCAATAACACACAGACACTCCCAAACCCCAGCACACACCATCAACCAAAGACACATTTGCTGTAATACTGCATCAGATGTCATGTCCACACTTCAGGCTCTTCTCAGCCCAGCTGTATGGGTCAGTGGTGGGGAGGGGTGTCACTGGCACCACAGAGCATCACTCAAAAGGTTGTTGCGGGTTGCAGGGGAAAGGCTGCAATGGGAGAGAGTCAGGCAACGCCAGCCTTCTCCCAGCACAGGATATACTGCCCCATGGAAGGCAGAACATCAGCATCCTGGGGGATGCCTGGAATTCTGGATACGCTGCTCCTCCTTCCAGTCCTACTGAGTACAAGACACAGCAAGCCCATGAACTATTGAGCTTGCGTGGTGACCTCTACAATTTGCAGCAGCCACTGTATACATTATTAATGCCACTGCCGGTGCCAAGAACTGACCCTGCTCCCAGCCAGGGTCAAGGTCCATTAATTATGCATTGTGAATTAGTCCAAACTGGGTGTACACAGAAACAGAATAATTTGCCATTGGGCCAGTGATCAGATCCGCTGAAGATGGAGTAACTTGTGGAAACATGAGCATATAATACCCTCATCACACACAGCACATGAATAAATGGTGAAGCACTTGCCAGCATAGCCATCACCATTTCACCCTGGAATCTGATTCATTATTGTGAAGGCAAACACAGCAGAATCACAGTGTATGAAAGGGAGCGTAGCCCCTTCCCAAACCTGCCTGCCATTCCATTGCCACATTTGTCTGAGCCAGCCAGATCTGTGTAAACAGAAGGGAGCCAATTAGCAGCTGATGTGAATGGTTCAGTGGAAAGTTATTATTTAAAAGCTAGTTAAGATAATTAGGGRGCAGTTTAATTAAAACATCAACTTAAACACAAAATGAATGCAGTAGCTTTCAAGCCCAGCAGGATGCACAGCTAGCAGATTCCCCTGGGAGGCTGCTAATTAGTGTTTGTAGTGACTGCAAATAATAAATAAAAATAATAATATTCCCATAAGCCTTAGAAATATTAGGAGCTTGGTTCCCTTCTGTCCAATGCACGCCCACTGCTCAATCCCTACTGCATGCCTAGATAGTTTGAATCAGAGCATCTGCAGGATATTAGAAGATTAGAAAGCTGTAGTAACTCAGCCTAAGTTTTTGAAGGTCTTTGTTTCCATTTAATCTAACTGTCCCTGACAGCAGAGAGAACACCACTGGAATTCCCAAGAACCATGCCACCCAGCTGGCCACATTGCAGGTTTGCTGGTTTTTGCTGCTTGTCAGTTCTCATACAAGGACCACTGCCATGAACAGGTTGTTTATGATCAGAAATCGAAAGAAAGCCTTATTTTTTCTTACTCTGAAGTCAGAAGTGATATAGCCTAGGAAAAGTTGTTCCTGAGTACACAGCTGCAGAGTCCTGGTGCTCCACTAAGAGAGATACAGAAACCTATGCAGAACTCAAGCCCATCTCTGATACTGTGCACCGGAGTCTCCATAGATGGATGCACCAGACTTCGTTCCCTTTTTAAAGTTCTGCAAAGCTCTTGCTGTAATATTGCAAAGGATCTGATTCTGATCTCAATGACGCTGGTGTTGATCAGAAGCATCTCTTGCTCTTTCACTCTGCACACTGCTGCAGGCAACAATACTGACAGTGGAATTACCGGGGGGGGAAAAGGTGAGACAGCTGCAGCATTGTGGGGGGCATGCAGGTGATCCATCCATTTAAATAGCTAAAACCAGAATTCTCCAGCAACTACAGAAGGACATGCTCCATCTCACACAGAAGGTAATTGCCAGGGCTCCCAACACAAGAAGGGAAGGTCTCTGCAGTAGAAGAGATGGTGCTCACAGTAGTATGTGCAGGGCCGTGAGGAACACAAGTGCCAGTGTTTTCTCAGCTGAACGGAGCTGAGCTGTGTTATCTAATTCCTGAGCTATAGATTCTGAGTTGCCCAAGGGGAGGGGAATGCATTAATTACTTATGAATCAATTGATCTGCTGCTATTTCAGGAACATCTATCTAATGGCTCTGTAATAGAGATGATTCCCAAACAGCAGCTCCCTCACTTAACACAAGTCACCCCTCACCCCACCTCCTCGAAGAAGAGCAGGGCAAGAGCCTGCAGTACAGGGAACTTCCAGGATGTAGGGCAAACTCCTACCAGGTAGTGGCCTTGTCTGTTCTTCACCTTCTTCTTGTATCCCAGTTTATATCAGCACAAAGCAGTTGTGAACTGTCACCGCTGAGAGTGAGACTGTGTTGCACCTATCTCACCCTGCTAAAAATGGTGGAAGTAGGTAAAAAGCAATAAAGAAATGGGTCCAGGGGCTGCTCCCCTTGGTGGGATATATTCCAGAGTGTCATCTTTCTGCTCACATACATGGAAAAATACACCAACTTTGGTATGGACAGAAGCAAGGACATAGACCTTCATATGGCAAGCAGCATACATTACAGAAGTCCTCAGCAGTTTCCCACTCAGTAGCATGGCAGACAGCTGCAGGACTGAGGAAAACAAATATGTGTTTTATAACCTTTTTGCAGCCCTGGACTGTTCTAATGCTTTTGGGCTGACCCTGCATTTGGCCCCTGCATTTTACATTGGCAATAATATTCTATTTCGAAATGCATAAGYCAATTCTTTTCCCATCAGAGTCCCCTGTGGCTTCCTCCTAGTTTCATCTCCCATATGACTTGCAAGTGCATTAAAGTGTTGAGATTAAAATTTCTAAAAAAAATTATGTAAAGAAGATTCTTGGCATGCAGTAGATGACACTCTGCTCAGTAATGAGCCTGGACCACTATGACAGAGTATGAAATCACTCCTTCAGTTTTGTATAGACCCTCCCAAAAGCCACAGTTCAATCTGGGCAGTTGCTAGATTTCCTACAAATACAGAGCATCTCATAAAGGACAAAAGTATATCTTTTTTCAGGTTATCACCCCAGACCTGATCCTCAGCAGCTGTAAGTCTGCACATGTTAAAGATCAATGGCCCATTGCCAGTTTATATCCACCATAGCCTATGCACAATGGATCTGGTTGATCCCGAATGCTGCGCTCTGCGTATTCTGCGTAGGAAGCATACATGGATTTCTTTCTGAGACATCACCATTGAAACATTCTGGCCCTGTAAGTGACCCTTTCCACCACTACACAATAATCAAAGCCTCCTTCTGTAAAGGGCTTGCCCCTGCTCCATTGAAGCCAATGATAAACTCCTATTCAGCTCCTCTGGGTTGAGAATCAGGCCTAAATCAGCATAAGGAATTGAGAAATATCTGAGATGTTCTCTTGGACTACCTTACCTTGCACCTGCAAGATGCCAGGAATTGAACCATCAATTAATTAAAAGCTGTGTGCATATGGCCTGGAGATCCTAGTCTGGAAATTTAAGGCAGAAGTTTCCATTTTGCCTGGCACTTCTTCTCTAAAAGATGCTAAAGTATTTCTGTCATGCTATGAAGGTATATCTCTGCTCTGAAAGAAGTTCAGAGGCAATTTAATTTTACAGGAGTAGCCTTCTTTTGTAGACACATTTAAGACAACAGGAATACCACTCATCAAAGTCTTTCTGTTACTCTGTGTAACTGAAGCACAATTATCTACCAGCATACCATTCCTATTTTCAGCTTCTCTCCTAAATAATTAAGTTCTTTGTCAGTCATCAATTCTCTCAGTGTAAGCAGGGTCAAAAAGTAACCTGTGCTCAAGTAAGATTTGGGGGTACATTTATAGGAAAGAATTTGCCCGTGATGTTCAAAATCTGCAAGGAATGCTTTCCAGTGGCTTTCTTGCTAATAACAATCTGTCAACACTTATCAAGCTTGTATCTAATCATCTCATCTGTAGTGTCTTTTATTTTAGCAAAACATCAAACTAGAGGATATTAAAGAAAACATCTAGTCTTGTGCAGCTCTTTTCAGCAAAAGATATTGAAGCTTTTTATGCAAAAAGTGTGTATCATTATAGCCATTTTATAAACAGGAAAATGAAAGCACAGAGAGATTAAACGACTCGCTTAAGGTATTAGAGCAGATTACTGGCCAAGCCAGAAACAAACTCAAGTGCCTTGAGTGTTGCTCCAATGCCCTGGATGACACCAGGTAAAGATCGGCTCATTCACCACTGAACACAACCATTTGTCAGCTGAAACTGTGCGTTATGAGCACTGCATACCAATGTTACATGGCAATTTAGGATAACTGTGACTTAGATGTTGTCTCCAATTTGTGTCATCCAGTTCAAAATCCTATCCCACGGTACACAGCTGGTAAACACCTGAATTCAGATTTGATCAGGACAATAACATTATCTGATTGCTAGCAAAGTCTGTTTCACCACGTTGCTGGGGTTTCTAGTTTACTCTCATCCATCCATCCGTCAGGGCTCCCAGCAACACAACAGCTCCCAGCCAGGAACTGCATTAATCCACCCTCGTGCTCAGTGAGCAGCAATGTTCAGAAAGCCCAGTTTGGAGAGGTAGGCAGGGGAGCAGCTGCAATAACGGACAGCGGAGCGACAGGGCAAGCAGTTAGCACACATATAGCAGCTGTGGCTTCAGTCTAGGGAAGTGCTGCAGCTGCACACCAGCTAGGCGCTGAGAGGTAGCAAAGCACTGATTAGAGGGACTGAGGCAGAGGCTGAGAATAGCCACGGTTTGGGGCATAGACAGAAGCTACAGAGCTGGCAGCAAGGAGTGAAAAGAAAGGGCTGGCCTTGATCTCTGTGCTGTCTGAAGTGCCCCTATAGGAAAGCTTCAGGATTAGAGGGTTAATAAAAGCTCTGTGCCTTGTGGCCTACAGCTGCTGACTGAATTGATCCAGCTTTGCCCATAGTGACTTGCTGTGCAAGCACGAGGCATGCATGAAACATTGGTTCAACACTGCCCTAGAAGGCAACATGCCAATTATTGTATCTAGCGAGAGCCACGGCAGCAGCTCTTGTTCAAGAGGAGCAATGGCTGAAGGGGAAGCAAAGGAACTCATCACTGGGGATCTAAATGAATCCGAATTGCATTTGCATTTCATTTAGATTTAATAAGATAGTTATTGTTTGTTAATTACGTGCCAATTGATTACTGCAGCAACATATTTATTGAAGAGGAATAATTCAGCTGAAGATGCATATCCTACTCATCTAAATTGAATTAAGCAGATTCAAAGCGATGTAGCATCATGGAGCATACATCTCCAGTTTGATACATGCACTTTGGAAAAATTTCTACAATCTGGAAGAAAAGCTGCTCTGTTCCACAGCAACCTGTGCCCAGGAGGAATATCACTCATGAAGGACTTGTGTGTAAGATGCTGGAAGCCTATGTACGAGCCCTGCAGACCCTGAAAGCCACAAAGCTATGCTCTGCGAGGAGTCCTTGTAGTGCCATACAGCAACTTTTGCCAAGAAGAGATGTACACACAAACATGCAAACATACAAATAAATGGAAAAATACACAGAAACTCACTTCTAAAACTGGAAGCTGAAATCACGAGAGCCATTGTTCCTATCCCATCGATCTTTCCAGTAAAAAGCAAGTTCTCACTTCTGCAAGACTCCACAGAGAGCTGAAAAAGCAGGAGGTCTGGCAAAGGTCACCCCTACAAAAGGTGAAGGAAAGGCAGAGTTCGCAGCTTGTGCCAGTTCTGGAAAGGAGGTGTGGGGTATGTGGGGATGGGGGAAAATTAAATCCCATTTGATGAATATGAGAAACTAAATGATCCTCTTCATGATGGTCTTCGCACACAAGCAGCTGCAAATCAGAGGACTGCTCCAGCCGGGAAATGTCAATTGTATGGAAATGTCATCTTCATTGCAGGGCTCTCCTGGGGCTGCTGGAAACTGCAACTCAACTGCATTAATTTCCATCCCTCTTTCTCTGTCTCACTTTCTCTTTTATTTTTCAATCTTTTAACCTTTATAAAAAACTTAAAAAACAACCATCTTTTCTGCATTCAGTAAAATTTTGTAGCTATAATTGTGCAGAAAGGTTAAAGAGTTTCAATTAGAAAGGTCACTCCAGGATCATTGTGCAGCTGGATTCACATGCTGCCTGCCATTTAGAAAATTAAAGATAGTACTGAATAGCTTCCTGTGCCAGGGCTGACACCTCCAGCTTTTTCAGTCCCACCAAAAATAAACTTTCAGTCCTTACTTTTCAAATAGTGCAAAGGCTCACAGATCTCAGGAGATTTTCAACAGGGAAAATCAAAGTTCAAATTGAAGACCAGATCAAGAGGAAGAAAAGATGTATACAGCCAAAGACAATTCCCAAAGGGAGGCCACTGCACTCTTGGAGGTGAGTATCTCCAAACCGAGGAAAATGGCAATCTGGAGCTCATGACACCTCCAAAGCACCCACAGCATGAGACAGAGTTCACATGTAGGCTCATCTAACCTCGCTGTCTAGGCTTCCATCTCCCACTTCCTGCATTCTCCAATTCTTTGCCCCTACCCTAGCTAAACTCTAACTTGTTTCATAGGAAAATAGATTAATGTATTCTCCAGTGTTGAAATGAGGGAGAAACAACAAGGTGCACAGGGGGGACAAGTGTATGGCTGGTCAGGAGAGAGGGATTACGTGAATTACAATTGATTTTCCACCGTTAATGAACCATGAAGTGCTTGTGATTGCATCTTGAAGAGATTTATAATTATTCATCACATCTCAGAAGATAATTAAACTTCATTAAACACAGACATGACAAGCTTGCACAGTAAAGAATAAACCCCAGAGCAGGTTCCTGATAGAAGAGGGAGATACGGTGTTGGGAGATGATAAGGAGAACCAGGGGAAATAAAAGAGGGGTTCTTCACTAAAAACAGTTTTTGTACAAACAAGAAATTGCTGCCCTCAATGTGCTTTTTCACCTCTTCTTCCTTTGTTTTTAAGGGTTCTTCCCTTTTCTTTCATATATCATAATCACACCACCGCCTTTGCCTGACATTAAGAGTGCCTTATATAATACACTTAACTATTCTGCAGCAATTGCTGTGTGAAAATGTTCTAGTGTTTTAGAGCCAGTGGGGACTGGTCTTTTTGCATGTTTACCAAAGTGGCTGTGATGTACAAAACACAGATTGTGGAAGGAGCTGGGGAGAAGCAAGGGGAGGCAGTAGCAGGGAGATGCAGTTCGTCACCACATGGATCAGAATTCCCAAATAGGTCAGCATTTGAGAGATCAAGGGAGTGCTTACCTCTTTCGAATAGTCTGGCCTTAGCTTGCGACCATGTGAAAATTTAGCCCATATAGTCCATATTCTAGAGATTTATTAGGATATAATGGGACACATACCACAGGCTACATGGTATGTTCAATACTGGGGTGAATTATGCCCTAGCTGGATACAAAGCATTTGAAACCAGATAAGCAGAATCTAAGAATATTTCAGAAAAGAAACTTATTCATCAAAGACAGAACCCACTGGAGAAAGAAAAAGCTAACAATAATGTGCACTGCGGAGGATCAAAGGAATCTTGGCCTGCTGGTAGTGGTAACCAAAGCCATTAATCCAGAATAGCATTTGTTCAAAATTTTATTACTGTGCTCTTGGGAGCTGTCAGTGATTACAGTGCCCCAACTCAGGTAAATGTCTGCATCTACAAATGCAGTCAAAGTAACCACTTATTGGAGTACTCTGTCTTCTGCTCGTACAAGGTATGCTGTTGGTAAGCCAAAAACCCCTGCTGTCTCGGCTTAAGGTGATCTCACTGCCTTTTGCATTTACACTGAATTTCCTGAGATACACAGAATGAAGGACAGGTCCACCTTATGTTTTCACAAGACTGTTGGGACACCACTGCTACTGCAGAGCCAGTGGTTAGTGCTTACAAAGCAAGAACAGGGTGTATTTCCAGGACATGTCAGCCTAGAGAAAAGGACAGAAATCTCAGACTTGCCCAGCGTACTTTTTCTTCCTCTCAAAGGGCTCTCTTTTCATTATTGCCCTCCTAGAACTGAACATCAAGAGTTTTCAGTCCTGAGGCAATCTGATTTTATTAAGAATTGGAAATGTTGACATGAAGTGAAAAGGACCCAGAGAAGATGCTTCTCCCACCAGGCTGACATAACTTTGCTGAGCACACATGCTCTGCAGAGCACAGTGCATAGGGGATGAGACAATGCAGTTTGCACTATATTTCTAGCGTGAACATCTCTTTCCCATCCACAGCCAGGGGAACAACTGAGCCCTACAGCCACATCTCTCTCATCTCTCCTTCATTTTCTATTCCTGCCTGACATAACACCTCCTCTTTCCCTCGCTTCAGATAGATTTTAGAAATATAGGTCTTCCCTATCACAGTGTAACTTAAATCAAACTGTTGTAGCTAGCATTTCACTACAGTAACATTGCCAGAGATGCACAGTATATACAGACCAGCACAATAATAGGTATAGACAAAATGAAGGATAAACAGGCAGACACACAAGTGGAAATTAATCAGCTGAGAACTGTTACTTATTTTCTCCCCTAGACAAAGTCTTTGTACAAAGTCTTTGTACAAAGCCCAGAGTCTCTGGCACAAAGAGAAGAATTCAGGTCTATCAGGCCTGATTTCTAATTGGTACAGTTTAACTAGTGAAAACTCCTTCATGTAACTCCATCAGTTTGATCATTCTGTGAGCCAATTAAGCTAAACTGATTTAATAAAGGAGCAAGCCAGTCTTGCTGTATATACCCAGAGTACTCGCTCCAATTTAACTGAATTAATTTAAAATCAGTTTCAGAAAATCTGTGCAGAGCTTGTAGAGGGATTTCCGGTCCTTTCAGAGAAGAGAAAGA
Organism: Phoebastria nigripes; assembly: GCA_035582835.1. Classification (NCBI taxonomy): domain Eukaryota; kingdom Metazoa; phylum Chordata; class Aves; order Procellariiformes; family Diomedeidae; genus Phoebastria; species Phoebastria nigripes. Next base: position 5,958,521 of record JAYKAV010003044.1, on the reverse strand, counting down.
CTGAAGAGAGACTGTCTCCACCCAAGACCCTTCCTGTCTTCTTTTGCAATGAATCACACATCCCAGCTTTGCAATGAATGAGGTTTCCGAAGGCAGCGTTTACTCTGGCTCTCACCCCTGTGCTGTAGCACCATGTGTTTTACAGCATTGTCAAACATAATGATTCCTACCCTGGAGAGAAATTGGGTCCCGTTTTATATTTTATTGCCTCAGAAAGGACATTTTTTACTTTCCACAGTCCACAGTTGGCAGCAACAGCCCCATAAATCTTGCCAAATGCTTTTTGTTGATATATTGTCCAGCAAGAAGTCTGTGATGCTGGGGCCAGCATGGAGTAAACAAGTTAATGGCCTCCTGATCCATGTCCGAAGAGGGAGAGCAGCAGGGATAAGGAGTGCTGCAAAGTCACTGCAGACAAAGTCCAGCAGCTGGTGGGTGAGCTAAGAGACCACTGGGAGTTTGTTTCCCACGCTTCATCCAGAATAACATGCAAGTTGCAATGCTTCCTGGCCCCCATGAAAGGGGGCCTTACACCAGAAACCTTACATAGCTGTGGTGCCAGCTTACTCTGCCAGTCCCTCGTGTTTGCTGCAAGAGCTCTGGCTGGTTCTGACAGGGCATGATTGTGGGGAAACCTGCGGGAGCCCCAGTGCATGCCAGCAGAACTCATGGAAACCAGCAGAAAGGAAAATTGGAAGGAAGGGAAAAAGCAAGAACATACTTGTGCTGGTGAATGCATCTGCGTAGAAGCAGATTTCACAGCTGAAGGGACAGAATGCACTGGAGTGCACAGTGTGAGCACAGAGGAATGAATACAGGGGAGACACCAGTCCCTGTCCATAGGGAGCAGGCTTGGTGCAGTTGCTGTGCATGCTCTCTGGTAGGAGSGTAAGCACATGTGAGATCGTTAGATGTAACTGTGTTGGACATGGTTGTAAGCAGTCCCTATAAAGCAGATGAACATGTTTGTAGATGCAAGAGCATGTTTTGGTACATGTGTTTCTAAATTTAAGAGGACAGTGATGGAAGGGAAGATGCTTGTTCTTGCATTATGGGAGTATCCAAGATGTGCATTGTATGTGTGTTAGTTGGTCCAGCGGTAGGGGTGTATGTAGGTGACATGCTCTACTTGTGTATTAGCACATGTACATACTGATACACACAGCTATCCTTGAGCCAAGCCCTAATTTCTAACAGACTTGTCCTTTGCAGGTGATGACAGAGCCTCTGCCTGAGAAAAAGAGATGTTCAGCTTGATTCCTCTGGGCAGCTAATGAGCCGCTTCCCTCCTCTCCGTCTTYGTCCCTGTGCTCCTCCCTGAGCTCCAACAGCACTTTGCATGTAATGAAGAGATAATGCCATAATGACTTGATATGTTACACTCAGCCCAGTCATAATGCCTTGGAACAACTAACTGCCACTGTGCAAGGGCTCTAGCAACTCAGCTGGTCATGTCCAGTTAATGCAAAGCCCTGTATGCCTCTCTAGGCACCGGGCCCGTTCAATGGACCTTCATCATGCAAAACAGAACCAAATCTCGCAGTGCCAGATGTCCCAAGCTTTACTGCCCCACACTTTTCCTCCAGCCATGGGGCAGGAATGCAGTCCTACAGACACAACCCGTACCAGTCACTATGGTTGGCTGTGATTCCTTGTGAGCTGAAAATTCTCCTGAGGCCTCAAGAATAAAAATACTGCTAACCCTGGCTGGAAGCATAATGAACAGGAAGAAAGATTGATTGGTATGGCTGTAATTAAGTGAGAGGCTTTGATAGCCTCATAAGCCGCAAGAGCCAAACCAGAGTCCTGATGTGGAATTAGAGTGGCACAGCCTCCCTCCCTGCACCCCGCCACCTTCTCCTGTTAGGGACGGCACCTTAGGATTCTGAGCACGCAGCTACCCTGCTCCAGGCTTTATAGGCTACAAGTCATTTTAAGGGGAAATGGAAGAAATGAGCTTCCCACAGATGAGCATGATAGGAGGCTCAGGGACTGWCTACATGTGGGAAGGAGCAGGAACTGGCAAGCTGCCTTCCACCCTGTGCCTCACCTCCCACCCTGTGCCTCACCTGATTATAAGGTGTCTCTCCACATTAAGCATAGCATTGCATCCATTTATAGTGTGTGAACAGTGTCTCATATCCAGGGCAGGAGGGCATGGGGAGTGGGGGCGGAAGGAGGAGGGAATAATTATCCACCAAGGACTTGAATCCAATGAGATTTACACCCTTTCTCAGCCATAAACATTGCTGAGAGCTCTAGAGATAAACACACTGGCTCAGCAGAGGCAAATGCTGCCTGCCAGCCTACAGATGCTCAGCCTCCCCTGCATGCCAGTTCCCTAAGGATAACCCAATTCTCAAAGGGGATGCAGCTCTCTCCATCCCACTCCTCTCCCATTTGCACACAGAAGTGATGTCTTCATTGGATATCTCTTTCACAGTATGAGTGGTGTCCCCGAGGGGGCCAAGACACATTTTTTTTCCCCATAGTGTTCCCCGCACTCTGCCTGCCAGCCCCCTCCATTTTGCAGCACAGCCACACCAATATGTTCCCACATGATGGAACAGGACACCACACCATCCCTCTCCCCCAGCTCCCCCTCTCAGCCCAGCTTGCCACATGTAGTGCTTCTGTGCTGGAGTGGCTGCCTGTGACAACAGAAAACCAGGATCCTCACATACATGTCAAAAGAAGACATTTCCAGGCAGCTTGGCAAAAAGATCTCAGAGATCATCACAGCAACCTCCTTAATGAGCCCCTCTGCCCTCTCCCCCAGGTCCTGGCTCCAGTAATGCACATCCCTTTCAGTAAACACTCTCTTGTGAGCTGTAACCCATATTTTTCCTGCAGCTCATGGGAAATACATGGGTCATGGGAAACAAAATTTGTGCCAGCCCTTGAGCTTGCACTGAACTCAGGATAAACTCAAGATAGACAGAGCCTTTCCTATCTCTCTGAGTTTGCACTTAGCCTCACACCACCATTAATGCACCTTGCCCTCCTCCTCTGCTTCAGTCCCACTCAGAAATAGAAAACTCCTCAGCCCATCCCACCATTATCTCTTAGCACACAATTCGCTTTCCTCAGATTTGTCCATAGCTACTGTCCTCTATTCCACTATAACATTTTTACCTACTATTTTGGGTATGTGCATGTTAAATGTTTTTTCTTCTTAGAAGTGATTCAAGAAATAACCAGAAATATCCTCCTACTTTACAAGTTCCATGAGAGGTGATAGCTTCTCACAATGAGGTGGGGGAACAGAGGAAACGAGAACTTCTTGATCCTGCTCCTAGCTCTGGCACTAGCATTTTCTGTATATCTAGCTACTTCCTAGGGCTGCCTCAGTTTCCCCACTGTGACTGCCTCACAGAGACACTGTGAAACTGAGTCATCTGACATACATAAAAAACCGAGCTCTTCAGATGAGAGGAGCTAGACAAGGGCACAATCATATTGTGACATGATGCCTTTGAGCTTCCTAGTAACCAGACAACGGCTCAACTAGCAAAATCCTATTGTATGGGTGATTGAACTGATGTCTGAGCCAGACCGGAGGATTCGCCTGTATCATCTTAACTTCACAGTGCCTCTCCCCCGGTGTGTTTGCAGTACATTCCCTTGACCAGGATGTCTGACCCCAGCACGACCGCACTTCAGTCTTTGTCCATCACACATTGTTGGCCTTGAAACTCAGAGCACCAGGGGTGACAGACATATCCGGACAGTGACCGACTACCAGAGTCAGCAGAATGCAGCCTGTTGCCATGGAAATTCAAGCCCCCTTTTCAAGCATCTGTGCAACTCAGGGGAATGTGGCCAGCTCCCACTGTGAAAAATCTTCGTAAAGAGTCCCATGGAGAGTTGGTTTTGTATCCCACAATTGCTCTTTGCTCCCCAGCCCAATTATGTGTTCTAGCAGGAAACGATGGACCACAGCTTGGCTCAGGATGTATGATGTCAAGGTGCATTGTCTAACAGATGAGCCTGCAACCAAGGACACGATTTTCTAGTACAAAAACTCTGCAGGAAAATTTCAGATTTTTTTTTAAATATTGGAAGAGATCAATTTTCACTGCTATGCCACAGGGCAACACCCGGTGACGCCACTCAAAAGTATGCTTGTGGGAGATCTGCTTATCTGAACGTGCATAAGTTAGATCTTGGAGGCTTATTTATTTGTCCACTACATTGATAGGCTTTTTTTGGATGTTGACAAAGGCATTGGCATAGGTGTGACACACAAATAAATAAGTAAAATAAAACTAAACACTAGGACAGAGGGGTGCTGATGGAAAATTCTAGCGAACAAACCAACATTTTTGGCTACAGCATATTTTGTAACTGCAGAAAATGCAAGCAGGGCATGGGAGTTATTAACTATTTCTCTATCATTTCCAAGCTTCTGTCATGTGTGTACTTCACCACTTACACACATATGGGCAGTATTACACAGTATTATGACCAAGAATATTTCTTTATATGCACAAGATCATGATATTGCATATCAGCTGTGTATACTGCATATACATTGTCATGTGCTCAAAGACAAACGTGCATGCCACTGTGTCTATATACGCACATGTGGTACTCATCAGGGTATAGACATGATGCTCGTGAAAGGAGATTACGTTCCCTTCAAAGGTGTATTCACTTATGAAAAAGTTTTGTCAAGCCTAATTACCTGCACTGTTTTCCCCATTAAATGACTTTGCATCTCCAAGCTTACTTTCCCAATTGCGCTGATCTTTTTGGTTCTTATGAAATAACAGGTATTTAAGTGAGGCTGCTGCTGGTGGAGGCTCCTGCTGTAGGAGCCAGGAAATGAGCACTAGGAGCATTCTTGGGCTTTCAAAGCTCCGGACAGCTTCATTAGTCAAACAAAGGCCACGCGTCCAGAGCTGTACAAAGAGGCAGGGGGTGTGATGTAGAAGAGCTCTAGCCTGAGACTGAAGGCAACAGTTCTTCATTACATTATTGTACATGTGGCCCTCTGGGAGCGGCCAGTTGTTCAAGGAGTTGTGATAATAAGCTCTCCAAGGATGTTGGCTTTGTGATGTCCAAAGCACAGACATTTGAGATCCTCCCCCAATAAAAGCCCACGACAAAACACCCTCGAGACTCTTCCTTTCAGACTTCATTCCAGAAGCTCTGAAAGACACTTAAAAGTCTAGTTCAACATGCCTGGTTTCTCATGCAGTTTCTTACACCACAGTTAAGCAACTGTCAAACACTGCTGTAAAGGATGACTGATGACTTTTCATCATCAGTGGCCCAAAGCCCTCCCCAAAGGGCACTGCACCCAAGAGATACACCCCTATTTGTTGAGGATACCCCCTGAAATCCACAGTTTAGGCTATAAAATTCCACTGCCTAGCAGTTCGAAAAGTTCCTTCTAAACTTAGCCATGGAACTCTCTCACAATCCAAAGAGCCTCCCCAGAGAAGAAAGAGATTTACTTCCTGCTTGTCTTTCCTGAAGTCTTTTTCCAGTGAACTTCAATGRCAATAAACATGACAGGCACTGTAAAACCCAGCAAGTGCACTATTTCTTTTCCTGTTCCCACCATTGCCAGTATAAATATCACCCTGAGTCCTGGGGGCTAAGTGCCAAGTTAAAATAATGCTCTTTTTGGGCTGGGGTTCTGGATTCTCCAGAGATCACAAGAAATCTGTGGTGGTGGGTGAGAAGGAGGAAGGGAGGGAGTTAGATCCAGGGACACCAACAGGAAATATTTTCACACTGAATTTCACACCCCCTCCCATGGATTCCAGTGAACAGTTATTATGATGCACCCTAGAGGGACACCATAAAGACAGACCATCCCATCCCACTCTCTTGAACATCTCTGTAGCTCTYAAGGCTGTATATCAAGGGGGAAATCTTGCTTGTTCTTCTTTCCCTCATTCCCACCCCTCTCTGCTGCAGTGCTTTTCTGGGTAATCCCAGGGGAAATAATTCTGGAAAAGAGGCCAGAAATTTAATCAAAAGCTGCATCAGTGAAAAATTTGTTTCACTGGGAGCCAGGATGAGACTTGGGCAGATGAGAATGGAGGCACGGAGCTGAGGGACAAGCAGCACTAAGGATTCATATGCAGGTGTCAGCCCCGTGCACACAGCATTTTTCTAAGTGTCCTGGGCCTGCTGTTGGGTGGGTGAATTGAGCTCCCAAGCTTTGGCTACACGGGTACAGTTTTTGTGCCAACAAAGACTTTTGGTCTGACTCAACTGCAGCCGAGGGAGTGGATTCATACCGGACACCAAAGCTCTAGGCAGCCCACACCCAGACACAGTGCTAGCCTGAGATGGAAGCCAGAGAATGTCAATCTTGACAAACAGTAATTTCTATCCTGAAACCAGATGGAAAATCAAATACCACAAAAATCCTCCTAAACCTAAACTCCCTGCCTAGAAAAATTCAAGTTGGGTCAATCAATAGGTTTCTCTGCAATAATTTTAAACCAACTCATTTTATGTCAACCTTTAAAAGATGTATTTACTTTTTTTGGTAGATTCATTTCTTATTTGAAAGCATAAATTTTAAATGTAAAAAAAGGATTTTCAACAATTTATAAATGTTTTTTATTAAGAAATCCTATTTGCTTCTTTTCTCCACAGTACCACTCTGCTATGGGAAGGGATTTGGGGTCTCCAAACTAGGGCTTCAAACCTCCATGCAAACCCTCCTGCAGTTCTCAGAGGATGTGAAATCTATGCCTAGTCACTTTGTAGGCATGCAGGCAGGGTCACAATGGTTTAATCTCATAATTTTCTTCCCCCAAAGAGCTTGAAGCATGGGACTCTGCTCATAGGTTTTCATACAGTTAGGGCTAAGCACCCCTAAAAGACGATGAAGTCTTTCCTACCACAACAGAGAAACTCCACACAAGCAGTTTCTCTCTCGTGACCTTCCTCTTAGCATCCCGGACTCCAATCCAAACACCTGCATCTCCATGAAATTGCTTCAAGATTACCACAAACTCATCTCCAGCCTCATTTTCCTTTTCCTCTTTTTCTCCCTGATTGTGAGGCCTTACCCATATGACAGCTTCATTACAAGTGACCTTCAGCACTGGCTTTGTTGGGAAAGTGATTTAGAACCAAATTACTGATCTATTTCTTTCACCTCCTCCCTCTTACTGGAGGCAGCAATAGCAGCACTGGAGAGGCTGTCTGAAACAGTGTATTTTGAACACATTACAGAAGGGGAGACAGAGCAGAAAGCCATCCTCCACCACAGTCCAACATGAAGGGGCCAAACTGTTCTTGGAGAAATGCCAGAACAATTGTACAATTTATTCCAAGGGTACGGATAAGTCTGATTTAAACCAGCCAGGAAACAGCTCTTAAGGAATTGGGGACTCTACTGAGAACAGACGGAGGCAGCTGGAAAAAACAGGGGGCGGGTGGCTGCTTGGAAGACAGGATCACTCTGGCACATGGGCAAAGCAGAAGGGAGTTGGCAATATGGACCTCGTTGTTATGGACTAGGTTAAATCTCATTGGAACCAGTGAGAAGAGCAGCTGTCTCTGATTCAGGCTAAATCAAAGAACACTTATATGTCTCTTTGTTTGGTACAAACTGAAGCAATGGAGGTTACCGTTCAAAACACAAGGACAAGGGTTGATCTGAGTTGAGCTATGACACAGAGCTGTGAGCTTTACCGTAGACTAGTGATTGAAGGGGCATTTGTGTGTGTGTGTGAAAGAAAAAGGGAAATGAGAAGAAGATGAAGAAGAAAAAATAACCAGAGCTGGAGCAGATCACCAAGAACAGTCAGAATAAGCAAGGGAAACCTGAAAAAAATCAGAGAGAGATGGTACTGGAGAAAAGGGTGATTAAAGAGTCCTCTGCCTCCCAAGTGGCACTAATAGCCAGAGCGAGTTAAAAGCAAAGTGGGGAAGCAGGAGTGGGGAGTCCCTGCTCTCACTGAGTGAAGTCTTTTCAACCATTATAGCGTAACATGTAACAGGGTGCACCAGCAGCAGGCCCTTGAATGAGTGTCCAAATCAAAGACCTGAAAAACTGGACCCACTCATGAGGCTCTTATTCTCCTTCTTTTCAGCAGTGGCATCCCCATTAGCCAACACTTCCTGAGCAAGAGACAAGCACTTACAGAGGAGCACAGCTGAGAATTTAGTGTCCAAGATGCAGAACTCCAATTGACTCTCTTGGACTCTCAGTAACATTGGCAAGCAAGCAGCAGTCAGTAACYGCAGGAACAGCTTAGAGCTTTGCAGAACTGAATTCTCAGCCTGGGAACTTACAGTGCCTCACATGATCTGCTTGCTATATGATGAACACATAGAAAAGAATCTGTGATTCTTAATCCATCTAGGCTCAGGAACAGAGGGTAGAGACACACTAAACAATTCAGGGAATGAAACTGGTAGCAAGCTGTTTTGTAAAACCATTTCAGCACAGTGACTTACCAGTTGAGAAGAATTTAATTTACAAACAGAAAATATAAAAGGAAAGTCAAGACTGTAAGCAAAGCAGTAACAGAAGAGCCCAGCAACGAGAGGCTCACACAAGAGGTGATTGGCTGATCCATGTGGTAAAGAGCAGCACAAAGTGGCTACAGGGAAATAGCAGGAAGAGATTAACTGCTGACACTGAAGTGCTATTTCCAGCTGACATTTATCTCTGCCTTGGAATTCCCAGTTGGAGAGAAGAGGTGACAACAAACAGGAGAAATTTACACTGGCCACTTTATGCAAATCTAACCTTTCTGCACCTGCCAGGTGGGAAGCATTTATTTACTTTCTGGCTGCCTGGCTAAATTGGCAGGAGGAGTGAATCCAAACAGAATACGGAGAAGGTCAAAGGAATATGGCTCATGACTGTAATTTCAGGACCTGTTACAGGCATTGCAATTTTAATGTGGCAGTTGAGAGGTATACACCCTAGGCAAATGAACTGGCAGAAGACATGTGCATGTGCCAGTGTCTTCTTCCACATGGGCATTTCATCGCCCTCTGACGGGCAGATTCAGAGATGCTAATCTGTGTTGCAGTCCTTACCTGTGTCTTGCTCATAAAGGACCTCAGCAAATTCCTTTAGCTCACGTATGAAAAGTGATTAATTTTGGACGAGGCAGATCTGAGTTCAATCGCCTTTGTCACAATGACTTTTCAAGATGCAAAGATGTGAAGCTGCGCAGTAACTGTGAGATGTCTGGGGGTAAATTTGTCACAATTTTAAATAGAAAGATAGAACTTACATATACACTATCAAATTAACAAGTTCATACTACACTCTAACAAGTGAAAACAAATTCCTGCCACCCCAGAATAAGACTGCATTTTTTTTGCATGCTAAATAATATGTCTTTGCAATATATAGTCATGTTCAGCTTTTTACATTAAAAAGTCTCTTTTTGTCCATGTAAATAAAATGCAGCCATCTTTTCAGTGGAAAACGGCACAAGAGCCCTTGGTACAAAAGACCAGGAAAAAAGTAAAGACCCACTTATCTGGCTAAAAGTATAGGTGAAGACTTCAGATGGGCTGCCAGTGCCTTCGCACCATATTGAACCATGGTCACAACACAAGAAATTAAAAACAGTGTCCTAAAAGTAAAAATGCCCTGAGATCTCTCGTCTTCCAGGTGAAGAATGCAGTTGCACAGCCCTGCTAACAGTGTGCTCCAGATGCACTAGCTGTCTCCAAGAGCCTGCTACGGCACTGCTTCAGTCTAGGCACAAACGATAATATATTTTCGAGCTCAGTTTGTATTAGCCCACACAGCATCCTCCAAAATCCCAATGGCACTAGCACTCGTACAGTCAGCATAAAGTCTGATTTTTCAAACATGATTAACAATTCAGGATCCTACTGACAAATGCCTTCAAGGGAGTCATTTCTAGAAAGTACTCAGATCTCCCTGCCTCTTTATCAGTGTCTGGGAACCCAAGATCACTAGATACATATGGGCAAGACGGCTGCTGGCAGCCAGCATTTTTTAGAACTTCTTTAAGTCCCTTGAATTCAAATCTAAGTCAGACACTTTATAACTCATTAGAYTGGCTTATCAAACAGGATACTTTTTTATAAATAAGTGCTCTCTTTTGCTTTCCAGCTTCTGAGTCTTGACCTGGGTCAAATGTTCAAGCTTTTCACTGCAACTGTGAAAGACTGGAACTGACTTCTGAACACAACAAAACATCTTGTGGCATCTTGTTCCTCTAGGATCTCCAGGGTTGAAAAAAGAAGATGAAATAATGCTAAGTTCACAGTAAATACCATGGAAATGGGCAACATTTGAGCAAAATCACTGGTTCCTCAACTGACTCCCCATACCACATGGCAACGTTAGGACCAAACCAATCGGTGTCACACTTAAGGGCCTTGTGTAGACAAAGCCAACAGGTTCCAAACACTATCTCCTGTAAAATCCAGGTTTCTTTCAGCATCTGTCATCCAGCCCAGTTTTGCTTAGCATGCAAGAACTGACAACAGCCTGAGGTGATCTGGCTGCAGGGCATACCAGGGGCATATTTCTGAACCAGGCACACCCTCACATTGCCCCTGCCCTGCATCTCTGTCTGGCTGGTTTTGTGCAAGAAAGGGGAAAAAAAAAGGATTTATGACAGGTGGAAAAAGGCAAAGAAAGAAAAATCCCATAGGACAAAAGAGATGAGAAATTCAAGGTAGTTTTAAAGCAGTTAGTGAAGTCAAGAGCCCAAGCTGACCTGAAGTCACAGCAGTGAGAAAGTAAATGGACTTTTAAGGACTTTGGCTGAGATTTTCAAAGCCTTTTCAACAACTTGGATGTTCATTTCCATTTATTTTATTGGATTGTTGCCAAGAAAATCCTGTGGGCTGCTCTGATTCTGGAGGTCTGAATTCAGAAAAGAGGAGCTAGACTTTGCTTTATTTTTTATCTTTTTTATATATATAGATCTATATAAAGAATCAGCAAAAACAGCCAGTCATTTCCCTCACCATCAGAGAGCCTGAAGGGTCAAGAATTGCAGGCTACAGAGGAATTATTGCAGGCTATAAAAGGGAGTTACAAAGAGACTCCAGAACAGCAGAAGGGCTTCTGCCATTCATGGTCTTGTGGCTCTATTGCTTTTCCCTCCTTTTTACCATAAAATGAACAGGGTTAGATCAGATTTCCCCTAACTTACCAGAGTCACTGCAGCATTGGGTGGAAAAAACAGAKGATTATGCTGTCCTAAGAATCTTTCATCCCATCCCTTTCACATCATTATTTCATTACCTGACAACGCTTTTGTCTGCTCTGCAGTGTGAGGCTCTGGAGGCAGTATCCAGCTTCAGACACRCTGCACAGGACAGGACTGGCAGCTCCACCATGGGACTACATGCTGAAAACTGCCTGTCACATAAGTCCATAGCATTTTGTAGGATTTCTCATATTCCACAGGCTCATGGACTTCTCCCATCCCAATTCCAGACACCAGAAAAAGCCCACCCCTATGAGCCATGTGGGTTGTTTCCCTTTCCAGTAGGGAACAGCAGTAGTGGAAATTAGTTTCTTCTGTTTTCCAGCTCTCATGAGCTCCAGGTTAGGAAGACTTGGGGCTTCAGTTCTGTCAGACTATCGACTGCCCAGCAGGTAAAGAAAGCAATAAGTGGAAAGTAATTGATAACAGCAGGTAGCTCCAATAAGTTTCTTAATCAATACAACTTATAGCAGAGASAGCTCCAAACACTGAAGTAGGGAAGCCCAGCTTAATGTGTTTATAACCTGTCTCATTTCGTTTTGCTCATTTTTCCTTCCCTACTTCTTTCAGCAGTGTTCTTTTGGGAACTAATTTCTCCACGGACGTAACAAGCTCAAGCTTCATTCACCGTTATCTTACAAACTCCTTGTAAATTGAATTACCTGTACGGCAGAGGGGAACTGCCCTAGTTCTCCAGGACAGAGTGGAGCTCAGACACATGGCCTTGTTCTTAGCAGAAAGTAATTTTTTTTTTTTCTGTTATTGGATTTAAAGTGAGGATAAATGAGTGGAAAGCAAATTAAAAAGTCCCCCTCCCCAATAGAGAGGAAATGGACATTAAAACAAACAGTTTTCATCAATAACTGGTTCCTTAATTTCCAGAATGTGGAGAGGGAAGGATGAATTTAGCATTTATGGTGTCAGGGGACTGTACACAGATTTCTTACACGTATCTTGTGTAGCTTTTCTTGCCTTAATTTCCCCACTCATAAACCAGGGATAAAACATATCATTCTCTCGCAGTAGAGGGTTTATTTACCTCATGCAGATTGAGATCATGCAACAGAAAGTACTCATTATTAAAAGATACACTGTCTCTGTGCTAAGAAACACCACTTGCAAGTGTTCTGACAGGTGACATAAAATACATCAAGCAGTTATGGCTTTCTGACAATGACCAAAGAGTGCATCAAGAAAGATGGGAGACCCTTCCAAGTTTTCCTGATGGATCCAAGTTTAAATAGTTTACTGCTGAGAACTAAACCTTTCAGCTGACTATGCCAAGGACCCTTCAGATATCCTGCCAGTATTGTTATTGCATGGACACACACTCATAGTTCTGAATTCTGACAGTCTCTTCTGTCATGGTTTTTGTGTGTGTATGTTAATGAACAAGGTAAGAGGAGCCTCGAGGAGACAGATTTGAAAGGCAGGTAGGCAAGGGTAGCTCTAGGTGTTATAAGGGTGTTTCTAATGTTTTTGCACAGACAGATTAGGGTGCAGTAAAGAATCAACTGACATTTTCCCCATGGCACAGCACAAAACAAACCACCATGCAATCCCAGAAACACATGTGCTATGTGTTATATCTCCTACCTGAAAACCACTGGAATATACGGAGGTTCTTTTCCACATCCTTCTCCAGTGATATGGGTACAGAATCTTTCTCCCTCTCAGCAACTTCTGCTTCCCCATATTATTCCTCCGGAAAAAGATCAAATTGGTTACGAGGAAAAAGTGGATACAGAGGAATTTTCTCTGTATCAAGAGCATTTTTCTTCTTCCTTGTTTGCTGAGATGGGAAATGGAAAAGCTGATTTTCAGTTCTTTCAAAACTTTGCACAGAATCATGATCAATATTTTTCAATACACAGACAAACAAAAACATGTTTTAACCTGAAAAAGTCTGTTTTGGTAAATATAAAAAGCTGATTATTATTCCAAATAACCAGATGGAGAATACTACAGAATCATGAAAAGTCCATATTTGTTAATTACCAACATTTTTCAGGAAAGTTTTAATTAAAGGCCATTTTCCAGTGGGTAAAAACCCCACACTTTTCAGCAAAATGCTAAAAATACTGAGATAGAGTCTCAGGTGAAATTTTTGGCAAGATGAGTAAACCTCAGTAGAAAGCCTGTTCCATGGGAGATGTCTAATTCCACTCCAGTGACCCTGCAGCCTCAGACATGCTTCCAAGCTGCTAGATTTTATTCCAGGACTATTATATAAACTTTTGCTTCTTCAGGAAACCTTTTACTATATAAGATGGTTTAGGAAAAAAAAATAGTCAAAGCTTCAGTCAGTTCCAACTGAGGAATCCAAAACAAGGACATTAGAATTTAAGGTATCAGAAACTATCACTTGTCCTCATATACAGACTAGGAAGCAGCAAGAAGGCAATCTCTAAAAAGCTGGATTCCCTGCTCCTGCAGGATAGAGGTGCAGTCATGGTTAGATGATTGCTTCTGAAGCTCTTTCAGAAGAGGTCACCTCAGTCTTTTTTCTCTGAGAACCATGGCCTTCTCGAGCTCACTGTGAGGAGGTTTTCTTTGTGGAGGGGACAACTTTCATGGGACAGATCTTCCTAGGGGGATAAAAGCGAGAAGCCTTCAGTGAGGACCCCAGAGAGGAGTTAAAATTCTCCCAAGTGCAAGAAAGCAGCCTTGCCCAGAAAGGCCTAGGTGCACTCAAAGTCCCCTTGACAAGTCCTCAGGAGGATGCTGAGAAACATTTGAGCCTGTTCCCAAACCTTGAGCAGGGAGATTCGTCTTCTTCCCTGGGAGCAGTGCAGAAGTGCTATGTCAGCCATCAGAGAGCTGCAGAAGGTCCTGGGACCCTGGTGGGGAGCTGTCCATACTTCATGCTATGCATCAGAACAGGACTCTTCAAGCAATGCCCAACTGCAGCAATGCCAGGAAGAGATACTGTATCAGGGAGACAATTTCCCTTTCTTTTTAAGACATTTTAAGTGAATGAATAATTCATCCTGAATGACTTTGAGCCGAGGCGACTCTCCATGTTACCACCTGATTATATGTTCCATAAAAAGAGATGACAGCAATTTATCTCTTTTCTCTTGCCGGGTGGGCTGGTGGGGGGATAAATATGCTGCCACCAAACTGGAGTGATGAATCATCCCTCAGAGCAACCAATGACACTTTTACTGATTTGGCGTTTAGTGCTTCCCAGTGGGAGCGGTAGGGAAAGGGACATCAGCATAAGCCTTCAGGAAAGGAGGGAAGACCATGGGCAATGGAGGGCTCAGTTCTCTCTGTTCATCCCCATAGGATTACTCATTGCTGAGTACCCAGCAAAGGCATTTGGGCAAAAAAGCCTTTCTCCTGAAAGCAGTGGAGTCTGCAAAGATCAGGTGCTCACACTGCTGTCTAGTGATAAGGAAAGCAGCTATTAAGTCTTATTCTGCTTTATTATGACTGAACAGTGGGGTTAGGCTGGAGGAGAGGAACTCCATTAGACATTCCCCAGAATCATGCTTCTTTCTAGTATAACAAGCTGCATAGCACATACCAGTTGTTCAGCTGGGAAATGGGAGCGAGAGAGATTTGTCCTGGGAATTAAAGCACAGGTTTACTTAAAGGAGAGGAGACTGCAAGTGGGTGCTGCTCTGGCTAGAGGGAAAGCCTACTGCCCTGTCCTTTACCTATGCCCACTTAGGCAAACCTGAGCCTTTCCCAAGAGGGGATCATTAGCTCTGCCAACATAGGGCTTTTTGGATGATCTGAAACCAGCAAGCATGGATCAATTAGGGCCAAGTCTGAGAAGTGACGGCTTCCTTTCCTTAAACAACTCAATGCCCTGCTATTACTGCAGTCCATTATGGGGATATCCCATATGTTTATGGCCATATAGACAGCTGCTGTCAAGCTACACCAAGCCAAAGGCAGCCAAGTGCTTGATCTTCTTGCGCACAAGCAACACGTCCTGGCTGAAAGTTTTCTCCCCTTGCTGCAATCCCTCTGCATGTACTCCCACCTCTGCCCTCGAAAACACATATGCTTCATGCTACACCAGAAGTTCTATGCAGCCAGGTGCACCCACAAGCACTAGAGCAAATGAAACATTTCGTTGTGCACATATTGTGCTGTGCACATCCACACCTCCAGTGCCTTCACCGGCACACTTTGTTCTGCTACCTCTGTCCTCCCCACTGCTCCCAGCCTGCAAGGGGCTGATACAGCATGTAAATGTGCTACAAAGACACATCCTCCCCGCCCCTGTGCTGGCTATGGGGAACATAAAACACAGCGGAGATTGCTGCTATTTTATTATTTATGAAGCTTTGGTTATTTCGTATATAAATAATCCATGACTGCAAAGTGTTGCTGGCACTGTAATTGAATATTCATGAGGTATTTTTGTTGAGAATTTTCACCATCATTTCAAACCCAGACACAAAAATAAAAATCATCATAATAAAAATTTCATCTGTCATTTCACAGTTTCAACCTCTGAGAAACAAAATCTCTCTCCCACCCTGAGGGCTTTCGGTGCTGGGGAGGGGAACAAAACAGTAGGGTTAATCTGAAAGGCAGGTTCATGCTGCATTGGAAAGAAGCAGGAACATCCTGCATATAGCTCTGCCTGCTGTCTCTTAACATTGTCAGGATGCTTCATCTGGGGATGTATGCTGTCTGCATGGAGTACATGCAAATCCCTTCTCTCCCTCCTAGAAACATTTCTCTTTTCAGGTTTAATCCTAGCCAGAACCTTGACAGAGAAGCACCCAAGTGGGATCACTCAGCATGGAAAATGGAAGCATGTTGCTGCCACCCTGTGGAAAATGGTGGCCCCCAATTGTTGGGGACCACTCTAGAGGTTCACAAACCTACAGCTGGCATGGTGGTTAAAGAGATTTGTGAAGCTGTCATTACCCTGATGAGACCCAGGGGTAAAGAAACCAGGGAATTTCCATTAAATAATTGCAGGATTTGCAAGGAAGATGTTCGGACGCTTTGCAGGAATGATTGATGGTGTCTGTGCTATACCCATGGTGCACAGGGGGCATGTGCATCAAGAGGATGAAGTACTACTGCTGCAGAGGCTCCCAAGGACAACTTCGGCAAATTCCTGGACACATGCAATGATCAAGCATCTCTTGCACCCTAGGATAGTCTAATGTGCAGCCTCACTTGCTTGCCTTGCGGAGATTCCCCTTTTTTTCTCCCAAGGCTCTTTCTTCCCTGTGCCCTTCAGCTCCTTCTATTCCACACAAAAAAAGGCAAGGGAGGACTAACCAAAAGATAGCAGCACTATCAAAACTCTTCCCTTCCCCTACTTTCTATCCACACCTTCTGTGAGGAGGCTCTGCGGCTGCCTGCGTGGTGCATCACTCCTGCCTCCTTACCATCCACTGTCCCAGTTCTCCTCCACAATTTCCTCAGATCACAGCTCCTTCCTTTTTCAGTTCTGTGAAGCACTGTGTATGCACAGAARGGAAACAACAGTAGGAGAGACAGCATGTTCCCAGCCCTTCTAACCCAGCCTCCTCAAACTCAGAGGGGCATATGAGAGCCTGGCAGTCAGATCTGAGATCCTCATCCACTCCAATCTGCCACTGTCCACCTGCAAGTGGTATATGTGAGGCTACGTCACATCAGCACATCCCAAACAGGGCCAGAGCTCTCAGAGCACCTTGCCTTCCAAGAGTGATTTATGGGCCTTGTCAATCCAGCAGACTGAACTGCAGAGACAGCTGGAGCGTGCAGCAAAGAGAGCAGCAATCCATCACCACTGGGTGGGAGTCACCCAGGAATCCATCAAGAGCTTCATCATGGTGACATCTTTGCAGAGGCAGAAAGAGAAACAAAGGAAAAAGATGGAGACAGAGAGAGGGAGCCAAGAGTGGAAAATCCACCAGGATTTCTCAGAACTTCAGAGTCACAGAAGTAAAACAAAATGACAGACATGAAAAATATTTTTTGTGTTTGTACTGATTCAGGTGGTCCTGCTTTAAAGCCACAAATTACAATGCCTCACACAGCCGAGCAGGGCTTTCTGGTGTCAGCCATACCAGCAGCAATCAGAAATTGCTTTCCCATTTGCTAGCTACAGAGCTTTCTGGTACATATTAATCACTTCCAGGTATGATGACTGGATGGTTGTGATGGCAAGGGCATTTTATTGTTAGGGAGCTGCCACTGGCAGAAGGAATCAACCCAGCTCCACTACAGAGGAGAAAGGTGATAGCCTGTACTTGAAGAAATATAAAGCAAGCTGTAGCATTTCGCTATATGGCACTAGAGTTTGTACTCTAACCTAATGCTGACTCCTCAGCAGGAGCCAACCTGCTCCTCTGAAAAGTGCAGGCACACAGATACACATACCCCATGCCAACAAGGACATAGGCATGCACCAAGTCACAAGAACACACAAGATACTTACACAAGGCCCATATATATGCCCAAGTCCAGAAAAATACATGTACAACAGCTTAGCACACACAAAGGAAAGGGGCATACACACAGATATAAGTGTGCGTGGAATCTACAAGTATTGCAGGAATATAGAAGGTAAACTCAAAGATGCACAGACACACACTCCCCTGTGCAGTACTATGATCAATACAAGAGCGTACATTGTCTTTCTTAGATCTACAACTCAACAATAAGAGGCATGCCAAGTTCTCCAGTAACACAACTTCTCTCCATCCCCAAACCCCATAAAAACCCCAGAGAACGTGATTTCTCCTAAATCTGTGTTAGACACCAGGGAGAGAGGTAAAGAAAAGAAGTGAGCATCTGCTCTTGGAGGAAAGAAAAGCAATTTACCTTTGAATAGGGAGCAGCAGAACAAAGCACATTATTTCTTTTTGCTCCAGGGACAGACACCGATGTTGTTTTGAGTCATGCTGATTACAGGTTAAGCATGTGCTCCCAAAGCTCAGGAAAGATGGAGGATGTGTTGGGATCTCTTGGAACAGTATAAATCAGCTGAAAATTCGGCAAAAAAAAAAAAAAAATCAAATTAACAAAGGGATTCAGAAGCTGGGAGTAGGGGCAACATATGTATTTGGGCATCACAAGGTGGATAAGACTCCAGCATGAGTAGGTGCCAGAGAGATGGGGGTATGGGTCAGGGAGAGCCTCTGTGGGAGGAAAGCAGAGGTGGGCATGAGCTGGAGCAACCAGAAAGACTGCACAGGAGGCTGAGGGTAGGAACACTTGGACTGGAGAAAAGCGAGTACCTGGGACTGTGAAGGAGGGGTTAGAGACTTCCTGACCCGGGTTTATTTCTGATACATGTCTCTTCTGGGATCCTTTACTTGCCTCCAGAAGACCCTCTCCCCGGCTAAGACATCCATGCAGACAGTATATATCCGCCTGCCCTGAGAAGACATTGAAGTATGGGGACAATATGATTTCCAGTGTCACGGGAACTGCTTTTACAGCACAAGGCAGGTTGAGTTGTATCTAGCTTACCTCCAGCAGATTCTCTGGTGCCGTCTGAGTCACATGGACTATGTGGAGCCATTTGAGTTTATGATCCTTTTATCTCTCTGACCAAGGGATCATACGCTGCTTCCCCCAAGAAGAATAATGAAGCCTCATACATTACACATCCCCCAAAGGACTTAATTTCCCTTAATCTAAGGGGAGGATTTGCCTCCAGGCTCCAGCCCTTTTATTATCCATTTGTTGCTCCATCTGCGGCACAGATCATAAAGGAATTTTTTATTTTTTAAATCAACCTTTGCTTGGGCCTCATTAAGGCCTTACACAAAGTCCCAGGCTGCTCACAGCTCAGAGAAATAGAATGAGACAGAGGCACTGAAGCCTGGATGGCCTTGTCCTCCCTCTTAACAGTGCACAGCAAGGACAGGGGGATGTCTGGCTCATAACCAGAAAAATTAAGTGATGGGTCAAGAGAAATGCAGCACTGACACTTACCCTTCCCTCAGACCCATGCTTGCTCTGAAATATGATGTTCTGACAAACAAGAATGGTTCTGGTTTGGTGAAATACTGCTATTCACACTGTGGTAGCAGCAGAAGCATCAGCCAGTGAGCCAAGACTCCTCTGTGCTACACAAGACACAAAGATATACCAAGAAGATTGCCCCTGTCCCAGAGAACACATCCAACGTTCTCAGCTTGTTTTAAAGATGTGAGGCACATGCAGTCTCTTACTATGGTGGGCTGTGGCTACTGAATTCTATTCATGGCTCTTTCACTGATTCACAGCCTGGCCTTGAGCATATTTCCTCACTTGTCTTTGCTTCTCTTTCCTCATCTGCAAATTGGAGTCTTACAATTCAGTATAGTGGATTATTTTAAAGGGTCTAGGTGTCATAATGGTACAACTCTGCATGTAAAGGAGGCTCTAGAGGGTTAAACAAGACACTGCTTTCTCTGCTTTTGTAACAGCTGTGTGCTAGCAAGAGGGAATACATGTCCAGGGAAGCATGCAACCTTTCGGTGCAGTTGCCCCAACTCCTTTACCAGCTATGCATATACACATATACCTGTATGTGGTGTTGCCTCCTAAAGTGCTGCCGCTTTATTTTCTCCCCTTGCTGTTCTCGCTGGGCTAGAAACTGGCACTGAACTGAAAGTAATTTCCTTTCATTTTAAATAAATAATAATTTAACAATGTATGCTGCTGAATTCATTCTTGCATCAAAGGGGAGATGATTGCACTTCCCAGTCCGGAAAGACARAGAGGGGAGGAAGACACGGCTTTATAATTAAATTTGCTTTTCCTCCTTTCATTGTGCATCTCATTAAAAAAAAAAGAGTAAAAAAAAGAGAAAAGAGAAAAGCACACACAGAACCTTGTGTCTCAGCCCCAGCAAAAAGGAAAAACTCCCTCTTGTTTGTCTCTTGCTTCTACTTCCATATGACCACATGGATAACACAGGTAAGGGGACCTTTTCAGTTCTGTGTGGGTGCCCAGCACAGTAGGAAACCCGTATGAACCTCATGAGGTTCAACAAGGCCAAGTGCAAGGTCCTGCACCTGGGTCGGGGCAACCCCCCGTATCAATACAGGCTGGGGGACGAAGGGATTGAGAGCAGCCCTGCCGAGAAGGACTTGGGGGTACTGGTGGATGAAAAGCTGGACATGAGCCAGCAGCGCGCGCTCGCAGCCCAGAAGGCCAACCGTATCCTGGGCTGCATCCAAAGAAGTGTGGCCAGCAGGTCGAGGGAGGGGATTCTGCCCCTCTACGCTGCTCTGGTGAGACCCCACCTGCAGTACTGTGTCCAGCTCTGGAGCCCTCAGTGTAAGAAAGACACGGACCTGTTGGAGCAGGTCCAGAGGAGGGCCACGAAAATGATCAGGGGGATGGAATGCCTCTCCTATGAAGAAAGGCTGAGAGAGTTGGGGTTGTTCAGCCTGGAGAAGAGAAGGCTCCAGGGAGACCTTATTGCGGCCTTTCAGTACTTAAAGGGGGCTTATAAGAAAGATGGGGACAGACTTTTTAGCAGACCCTGTTGCGACAGGACAAGGGGGAATGGTTTTAAACTAAAAGAGGATAGACTTAGACTAGGTATAAGGAAGAAACTTTTTATACTGAGGGTGGTGAAACACTGGAACAGGTTGCCCAGAGAGGTGGTAGGTGCCCCATCCCTGGAAACATTCAAGGTCAGGTTGGACGGGGCTCTGAGCAACCTGATCTAGTTGAAGATGTCCCTGCCCATGGCAGGGGGGTTGGACTAGATGACCTTTAAAAGGTCCCTTCCAATCCAAACTATTCTATGGTTCTATGAAAAAGCAGAGCCATTTCAGTTGCTGTCTGGGAAAAGAGCAGAGAGCTGAAACCTTAAGAAGTTGCTAGGCATTTTCTTTGACATCTCATACACGTAATATGCTATTAGGGGCACTATTCACATGTGGTAGAGCCAAAGTGCCACAGCAAAGGGCACTGCGACATGCTTAGGCTTATTAGGCAATTCACCAGCTAGCTGTGCTGATGTGGCAGCTGCTCTCCCTGCCTGCTCTCTGTCTGGGGGCTGTTTTGTATACCCAGGCTGATCAGAGGCCCCCCATTCACAGAAACTCAAGTACAAATGACTTTGGCATTGAACCCCATCATACTATGACCTCTCTAAACCCAGGCACTGACATATCTTGTAATCTATGGCACTAGCAGAGTTGTACAAGCATCCTCGCAGCTCTGACCAGCCTCCCCAAGTTCTGGCCCAGTGTGCACTGGGGCTGGGGCTTTGGAAGCCAGCCTGAATCCTGCACTGTTTGCCCGAAGGGAACATCCTCAGGGACTGGAGATTACTCACCTTTAGAGAAACTCACTGCATCAGGGAACAGCAGGAAATGCTCTCATTCAATCAATGCAAACAAGCGCATCACAACTCTCTCCATAATGAGCCTACACTCACAGCCATCTTTCCCTGTGGAAAATAAATGATTCAGTATAAGGAGGCTTTGCTAAGTATAGTTCATGAGTATGACAAAAATGTTTTCCTTAATAAAAGAAAAGCTGTTGAAGCTATAGTACTTAGATATTGCCCAGGTTAACCGTTCAGAACAACTTTTGATCTCTACTCAGGGTGATCCCTTTCTCCTTGCCTGAGTGCTGCACAGGCTTACATTCTCTGCACTGCATCAACACCTGCTTTAATCCCATGAATGGACATCCCTTGAGCTTGAAGGCAGCTCACTTTCAGCACAGACTTTGGTCCAAGAACTGTCTGAATTCTGTGAATCTCTCTTCCCCTGCTCCTTCTCCCTTTGCATAGGGAAGGTTTTTCTCTTTGCACCTTCACTATTTAGTATGGCAGAAGGGGAGAAGGAAATCACCTTCAGCTTTCCTCGCCATCTGCATCCCAATTGCTCCAGTGGGATTTGGGCTGCCTTCCAATTTGTTCCATTTGCAGTRGATCTGGGGCAGAGGGAGGACAAGCTGACCGTGACATGTCTCAATGGATAAGACTCCAGAGCAGCTAGCTTCTGGGACCTTTCTGTTCTGGCTACTCTAGTTATGGCTGTCTAGGGCTGCTGAACACCCTCCCTCATATAGCACCCCGATTTACCTGCCAATCTGCAGCATGGCCTACTAAAACCAAACAGCTCTCCTACAGACAAAATTTAAACACAAGGAAATAATAAAAAATACAAAAGTGGCATTATTGTGCATTATAAAATAATGAAAGCGTTTTTTTCAATTTGTTTCTACCCCAGATAGTGGCAGTGATCAGCACTTTACAAAAGATGCTTCTTCCACATCCTGGCATATGTTATTACTGTTATTAATAGCAAGCCATTCCCGGGGGCAGCACTCTGTACAGGTACATTTATTTCCTTCACAGCCCTGTCACCCCCTTGCTGGTGCTCCAGCTCCCTACAGCACACCCCACTATGAGGCAAGGGAGGCAGATGGAAAGTTAGGTACCACTCTGCCACACTCCAGACGCAGTTCAGCCTCCTTCTGTCACTCAGGATGTGCCTGTTGTTAGTTTTATATCATCATAATTGCATTACCTGTGTCTCATACCACAGTTATTTCCTGTTCCTTCCTCCTAAATCAAAACTGCCCTTCGGAGAGAGAAATACTTGGACACTACCTCCTTCCCTCTGAGCCAGCAGGAATGGAAGTTATCAACAACTTGCTACTCAGTAATGAGGCAAACTTTCTCCTAGTTTGTTTTTCTGTTTCCAAGTGCTGACTCATACCTTCTGCCCTCTGAACAGGATGGACAACAGCTTTCATGGGAAAATGGCTATTTCTCAGGAGGGCTGCAATAAACAGGTACATGCTTGAGTGTTACTATGACCGCATCACCAGCCTCAGGTTCCCAGTCATTCCCTCATAGCAAGCCCTGGCATTCAGACACGTGAGCAAGTAATGAACTGGGGCTTAACAGTATAACGTGCAACAACTGAGCTGGAATAACCACCCTCCGGCCAACCAAGGTGAGATAAAATGGACAAGCAAGTCAGTGTATGCCTCTGTTTCTCCACTTGTCCACTGTCTATCTCAACCGCAAGCTCTCTGGGGAAGCGACAATGTCTCTCAGTATCTAATAGAGCAGGAACCTGCCCTTTGGGATTCCATGTACTGTCACAGTAGAAATCATAGCGATAACCCAGCCTCAAATCCTGGCAAAACAAGAGCAAGGGAAGCATCTTCAGAGAAACTCCCCACCTTAGGGAGTTTTCTTAGGCTGGATTCAAAATATACAAGGTACATTCTCTCCTGAGACAGATGTTGTGCCGAGCTCCCTCCTTTGCCTGATTTGTAGCAACTTCTGTGGGTCACATTTGCCTTCCCTAGGTGGGATGAGGCTCTTGGCAGTCTATAAAGTGCTAAACAAACTCCCTGTCAGCAATGCAATCCAGAATTTGTGAGCACTGGAGAAATCAATACAATTGGGAAGCTTAGCTCCTCTTTGCCCACTGGCCATGTTCATCACCAGCACAAGGTAACAATGTAGAGCCATTTAATAACACAGCTCATTAGGCTTCTGACAACAGGAGATGATGGAACTAAGGCCTCAAACATACAGTCTCATGAGTCTATTTGTATGTGCAGTTTCAGGCTGGGTATGTTATACTTCCCAGCATGTGAAGAATGCATGTCTGGCACAAGATCCAAAGGGAAATTCCCTGGGAAAATCATGTAGGAATCCCCCTGAGGGAGCAAGACAGAATGCTCAGAAAAGCGCTTGGGAAATAGTTTACATGAAGCAGATAGAGATGACCTAGAGGAGACAGTTTCTTTGTCTTCCCAATGTCAAGAAAGCAGACAGAGCTCAGTTTTGTCAGGGAAACTCCAGAACAACCACTTCTGGCTGGTCTGTTCTAGATTACAACTTCTCTCTTGGCCCGGGATCTTGACCCTAGGCTTCTCTGTTGCTTCAAATACTAACATTCAATGAGAAACAGAGCCATAATGGACAGCCAGAGTCCAGTTAGGGACACCCTGCAGTTGCGTTGAAAGAGTCTCACTAGCTGCAAGCTTAGAAGTGGTTTTCACATGGGGAAAGACCAGTCCCTGCACCAGCCAGCAGAAGAGAACAACAACTATCAGGACCTGCAAGGCACAGCTCTCCTGGTGGGACCATCGTGCCATAGAGAAAGGCTGGAGGAACCAAAGTCACCAATAAAACGACAAGGAGTAAAATCCTGATCCCCTTGAAGTCAGTGACCAACCCATCACTGATTTTGAGCTGTGGGACTTTATCCACAGCCTCTCTATACACCCTTTATAATGCTATAAGAAGGTAGATGTGATGTGGAAGCATGAGCATGGCTCCTAGCTGTTATAGCCAAAAGGAAACATTTTGATCATTAACCTGCATAACACAGTCTCTTACCTGGTGCAAGCTAGAAAAGAAACCACCTCATTTCTGCAACAAGCCTAGCCACCTAAGAGACCATACACTTTTTGGAAAGACACCCAGCCTGATTCAAAGACTTCTACTAACAGACAACCCACCACAATCCTAGGCAAGCTGTTCCAATACCTAATTATTGCATTGTTTAAATTTTATTTCCAGCCTAAGTGAGTCAGACTAGATACACTTCCAGCTATTCAGCTTCCAGGCACTGGATCTCACTGTGGCCACTGTCTGCTAGATTAATGAGCCTTCTATTATCAGAAATCTTTTCCTTGTACTTAAAGACTGTGATCAAGTCACCTCTTTAGCTTCCTTTGTATAAACCAGATGCAGCTTCTTGGCACTGTCACATTTCACAGAGTTGTATAAGGATAAATATACACAAGTTGTGATTCTACCATGATGGAAAACAGAATTTCCAGAAGTGTAGTCATTATTCAGAGCTGCTCACTGAGTTTATCTGCACTGGACATGAAATTTTGATAAAAATTCACTGGCCTGAGCAGCTATTCCTTTGCTGTTGGCCAGGTAAGTCAGATAGAACAGTTTCAATTGAAGAGCACAGAAGTGTGTAAATGTTCATGTTGACTCCTCTGAGTGCTTGTACATGCAGCTTCAAATTACTTCAAAAAACCTCTGTACCAGCAAAATGCACCTGCTTAAATATTTGGGAAAAGAAGTATGAAGGGCAAACTAAGAGTCAGGTTTCCCCTAACATTCTTCTGCTTCTAACAAGAGGGGCAATATGATTTTGGCAGAACACGCAAAGAGACTCAGTGACCACAACAGGCTTCATATTTTCAACAGAGCTCAGCACCTGGGTGAATCCAGGCTGCTCTTTGGAAAACCATGCATTAGCAAGTTAGCTGAAATCATGCAGTTTAATCATGTCTGCATATTGTTTGCAATATGCAGCCTGCTATTCCATTCTCGTTCCAGCTCTTTGGCTGTTGCTACAGCTTTCGTTTTATTATTCACGTTTTCCTCTTGACATCCTTTAGGAATGTGGTGACTTATTTCTCTTCTCCCTCCACCTCATGAGAGCTTATAAAGCAGCATGACGCGCAAAAGATCTGAAATACATTAACAAGCATAGCAATGCAGCTGAACCAGAAGAATTACAATTAACTCAGTTTGGTTCTTGCCTGGCCAGTCCTGGCTTTCTTATTCTCTACACAAACATACTTCCCTCAGCTTGAAATTAGCATTCCTTTTAAATGTTTTCACACTCTAGAATTGTTCCTAAATGTGCGTATTAGGTGGTGAAACAACTTACTAAGTTAATCTACGCAAGCCAACATTCATCTTGGCAAAAGCCTGTTATACTTAATATGCCTTCTCCTTCACTTCTCAGGATCATAAAACTCAGAAGCACTAATGAAACCAGCATATTGACTCTTTACCCGGAACTAGAGAGAACAGGGTGTCAAAGACAGGAAAAAAGCATACATTTCAGTTGTAGAAGCACATTTGTGCAAGAGACATTTGTGCAAGTTTAGCAAGACCTCTACGTCCACGCTCTTCTCAATGGCTCAAACTGCACTGTAACATTTCCCTAGGAAAAGGTGGAGAGATATTGCTGCCATACAGCTTTCCACACCAAACAATGTTTGGAGGGAGAACTGTGAAAACAATATTTGCTTGATCTGAAAAAGCAAGTTGAAAAAAATGGTGTTTTGGGGAAAGTTTTGAATATA
This sequence comes from Phoebastria nigripes, assembly GCA_035582835.1. Lineage (NCBI taxonomy): Eukaryota > Metazoa > Chordata > Aves > Procellariiformes > Diomedeidae > Phoebastria > Phoebastria nigripes. The sequence continues at coordinate 5,932,311 of JAYKAV010003044.1, read as the reverse complement.
ACTGCACCCAAAAAAAGCCAAGTCTGTCGTGCTGGGCCTCACCTGAGGACCAGTCTGGAGACTCTAACAGACCTTGCTGTCAGTCATAGAGTTTAACAGGGCAACACCTTGGGTCTCCAGGACACTTCTGATGGTGACAGAGCAGGTCACCTTCAGCGTGCAAGGAAGACGACGCGCTCCAACCTTTGCCAAGGCTCCTGGAGGGTACAATGCTTGCTCTGACCATTGGAAGGAATTCAGTGCTGCTACAGTTAAACCACCTGCAAAAGCAAAACAAGCTGCACTAACTCTTTTGCAGGTGTCAGTAGTATCTGTACAGAAGAAAATCATGGGACCTTCGCAGAGCCCTGTCCATTCAGGTTTTTTCACACCCCTTGCTGGTATGGCTATCAGGTAAAACATTACCTTTAGATCTGGGGCAGAATACAAAGTGACTTTCAACTGCGTATCTGTCAAGGACACAGAACGATGATAGGCAGGAGTTTGAAAGCACTCAGCTGCAAAATGGGAAGGGGGGTGATTTTAGGCATTAGTTTAATCCATACCTGAGACAGAATTGGGTCAGACTCCTGGGAAGATGCACACACAGCATTGGCCAGAGAGGAGGGAGCCAGTAGCCCTTGTCTTGCCCACTTAGGGAGAGGGCAGGTTTCAAAAGGGTTTGGACAGCTGAAAGGTAGGTAGGTGTGCTTGGGACACTTTTGGGATGCTAGGGATTGAGTTGGGGGTATGTTCCAGGCTGAATATGCACATATTGGGACTGGGGACTGCTGGTGGGCTGCTGCCTCTGTGGTGGCAATGAGACAGTCTGAATAGTGGGGGAGCCCAGCTAGCAGCCTCCATCATCAAGCGGAGCACAGGATGCTCCAGGCCTGTGGGACATACAGCACTAGAACCATGTGTATCCTACTCAGATCACTGCTGCTACTCCACAGGAGAGAAGGGCTTGGGGGAAACCTTCAATCCATGCCTCTGCATTGCAGTAAGTATGCAGAGCCACAGTACCCTGCAGAAGGGGAAGGGATGAATGTGTCTGGCCCCACCCCAGTCCCACCCATCTTCCCCAAAACCACAGCTCAGAAATCCAGTCTAGCTGGCAAGTTTCTGCCTTCGTCCTCGCCTCTTTCTACCTACATGTTTGCCAGGAATGGTGTAACAGGGGCAGAGAATAAATCAAGTGCTATATCAGAGTATTCTATCCCTGACTGTGTAAAGAGCAGCTTTTGTGACTTCCTGATGTGATTTACCATACAACGACAACCTTTAATGTCCACCGGTGTTATAATCTACTTTATCTTAATACAATCTTCCCCTGCTGAACCCTCCAGAGTCTTAACAGCTATTTTCAATTGAGTTTTTTTTATTATTATGACTTGATACTGTGATTACTGTCGCACTCCTGCTCTTTGTGGAAGGGGAAATTAATAAGTTTTTTCTTAAGCACTTTGCACCAGAGCTGAATACCAATCAGCCCCCAAGCTGGGTTCCTGTGCCTGCTGGATTCAATTATGAACCTTTGCTCTGACTTTCCAAGACACAGCAGTTTTCAGATCAACAGCATGTCAGCACATAAGGCCCTGTTCCACTTCCCAAAGGCTCTCATTGTGAGGAGGAAAGGTGACAGCCACTGAGTGGGGGAATATGTGGCTTTTCCTCTACTCTCCTATGGCTGCCCCATTCATAGTTATCTCCACAGACATGTCCCTGTATCAGGGCATTCGGACTCATCATGCCTTGGAGAGGAGGGTTAAAGCACTGCCATTTATATGAATTATCCTGTTCCTTTGCCATCCTTGCTCAGTCTCCCCACCTCCTCTCAGAGCTCTCTGCACCTTCCCTTCTCTTCAGGAAACCATTGCACTAGGCTATACCACATCTCACTGCTCAAATAGTGACGACATTGCACTTTTCCCCCAGTGCCTAACACATTCCACTTGATGAGGGTCAGGCCCCACAATCCTTACATGTTACCGAGCCCTGCCAGGTAAATTCTAACACAGACGGAAGAGGTTCTGTCCCTGCACACAGAAGTTGCTTCTGTCTTCTGCCTTTTTTGGTCTCCACAAGCTAGCAGTGACCCACTCCGGAGCATCTGTATAAACAAGCCGTGAAAGGAGGGCTTACACACGAGATGCCACTTCTACCATGATGATGTATTTCTTCTACTACTAAGGGCGCGTTTCGTCTGCCACTGAAGTATTTCACTGCTAAAGATGGCTGGCTGGCTGGCACGATTCCCCAGCAATACACTGCAATGACTGAAAGACAGAGTGACATCGCATCCGTGCCTTGGGTTAGGCTGTTCCCACTTCGCACCTTATCTTATTGCTAGCTACAATGCAAAATGATTCCCTTCTGCTAGGTAGCATTTCACACCTTACTTGGACAAGTATAAATGAGCACATAAGGGTGAGGATATGAAAGAGAACACACTTGGGCTCTCATTTTTTAGTTTTTTCTTCTAAACATAGGCCTGAAAGGCAGGAGCTGGGCCAGTGGACCCAGCCTCCTACAACGGGGGATGCGCATGGAACAGATGTTTAACCCAGAAGGCTCCGCAGAATAGATACCCAGCCTGCCTAAACACAACCAGCCAAAGGCCCTGTAAAAAACACCTATGGTACAAAAGTCTAGATTCCACTAGCTGTAAAATACTACAGGAAGAGATCAGGGCACAATGTGGGCATTGCCTGTGCCTATGCTTTTGGGGATGATACTATAGCATTTGTCTGTCCCTTTCCTGTTCTTTCAGGACTATCAAGCCCTCATCATCTCCCAACTAGCCGACTGCTAAGGGAGCAGGATAAGCACTGGCTGCGTGAGCAGCCAGGCTCGGAGTCCAAGCTGCAGAGCTAGTGCCAGTATTGATCAGGAAAACTGAAAAAAGTAAACAAACTCTCTGTAATTACTCAACTTGATGGATGCCAGTAGGTTTGTTTGCTTCCTGCAAAGATGCCGATAGCCTAACGGARCAAACATTGCCATTATGTAATAAAACCATACAGGTAATTAAAAAACTCCTGGCAGGACTACAAACAAGAACATTATCTATTAACTGTTTCAGTGGAGCAAGAGGGAATGGATACTGAAGTTTCTGCTTCATTTGAGGGGAGACAGATTTAATGGATAGTTGAATAAGAGCTGAGCCAGTAAGGAATCACATACAGTTCAACATCATCCTCTTTTCTGCCACAAAATATCCCCTTGGATATTACAGCATTCTTAAAAGATCTGAAATGAAATTAGGGCCCCTTTGCACTGTGTGTTTGTTCTATATCAACACCTCAGAAACTTTATCTAAAAACAGAGAAAAAATGGGGAGGAAAGAAGGCTTGTCCTATTTTGCAAATGAGAAGTGGAGACACAGGAGCTGCCCTCTGTCTCACCAGTCACCTCCTGAAGTACACAGAAACGTGCTCTCCTAATGTCTAATCCAATGCCCTGCCAGCTCAAGAGCGGAGTGGAGGCCGCATCTGGGCATTACGACAGATAAACGCTTGGAGAGAAAGCAGACAACAGTAGTCAGTGCCAAGCTTTGCTGGCTATCTTAGATTTATCTGACTTGGAGTTATGAGGGAGAGAAGGGGCAGTGATGGAATAAACAGTCTAAACTGTGGGCTAAGCACAAGTTCACTGAGGATCTTGCACTGTCTCCTCTACTGCACACACTAGTAGCAAAGAGCCCACTCAAAAGCAAGGATAGAAAATAGAGGAAAAGAGGGAAAGTGCATAACGTGAGAGACAGACTGCTAGAGAGTTCCCTGTCGCAATGGCCTGTGGGAGGTTTCGGATTCCCTTTTTATGGTTAGAGCCAGCAGCCAAAGAGGCAGCTGAAGAATTAAACAAGCTTTCTGGCAAGCTGACAGTTCCTTGGGTATGTAAGCCCAGCAGCATGCAATGCAGGCTGGTACAGAAGAGGGCACACAGCAAAGGCTCTGCAGAGAAGGAGTACTCTTCCTGGGGTGCCCCAGCAGCACAACGCTCAGCAAGGACAAGGCAGGCTGCCCAGGTCACCATTCTTAGGATATTCATAACTGCAGCAATATGCTTTCTTTCTACAAGGGCTTTTCTCCAAAAGCACTGACTCTCCAGGTGCCTTGCAGAGTACATCAGACACCTTTTTGCTCATTACTGATACGCAGCCTCCACCTCAATAAGCCTCTGATACTGGTTCACTGACAGGGGCAGGAAGCAGGGAGCAACATATCCTATTTAAATGCATTAAGCACCTCGCCACACCAGTGGCTGGCAGTGTAATAGCTTCATACAACTCTCGTTGAAGCCAGAAAAATCTAAGTACAGGCTTCAACGAGACTTGGGTTTGGGTGGAAAAATCACGGATTTCTGACAACTCCTTGCTAAATATTGTAAATCACTCAGATTTCCTTCCTCTAGTGTACCTGAAAAATATCATCTTCCTATCAAGGATCATGAGCAAGCAACTGTGACCTTCATGTGCATCAATATTAAAGGGCAACTGCTCCGGCCAGCAGCTTAAGAGGAGATTTTGGAAGAAAGGTCGAACACCTATGCCATGTGCAGCATAGATTAGACAAGATTTAAGTTAGAAAGCAGCATTCAATGGGTAAGGGGCATAGCTACATCCTGCTATTCCTGTCTGTCAATAATCAGTTGGGAGGCCTTGGGTGACCTTTCCCTGCCTCAGTTTCCCTTCAATCACAGAGCAATTAATTTGTTAATGCTTCTGCAGCATTAAGGCTTAACAGACAGTGCTATGGGTATGTGAACTATTTCTTTGCCAGACAGAGACCCTGATGGAAAGTACTGTCATAAGCATAGATCACAACAAAATGTGATACTGGATAAGTAACGGGAAGAGGCAGAGATACACAGATTAAAGCTGTGTCAACTGGGTGACTCACTAGAATCATAATAGTCACTAGGGCTTAAGCACAGTTTATTTATAGCTGCTGTGAGCACAGAGTTGCTAGATCTCAGAATGACAGCTGGGAGAGGAAATGTGGACTTTTTATTATTTTACCTCTGGGAAATGTTTCTTGCTCACAGGAAGAGACAATTAAATCAACAATTAAAGCCATAAAGAATCCTGAATCACAGACAATGGTGCATTGTATCTGACCTCTTCTGCCTTGCTTACAGAGCGCAGAAGTGATCTTGCTGTGATCTAAGAAACTTAACTGTCTGGTGCATGGAAGTCACAGCCAGACAAACCTGGGTAGTGGGAAGAAATCAGAAAAGCAGCCAGGCTGTCCTGGAGAGATATGGGGTGTGCAGGGACTGTACCACCTTTGAATCAGCTCAACTGAGGCCCCAATCATCTTTGGAGGCTTTGACACTACAAAAGATTGTAATGATTTTTTCAAACTGCACATCGACAGGAATAGCATGAAACTACCCTGATGTAAGCAATCCCTTCCAATACTGCTCCTTCAAGCTTAGGAGACAGGCAGACCTGCAATAGGCAGTACCAGTTAGCATGGGAGATAGAAAACACAGTACTACAGGGCCTGTCCAGCCAGCAGCCTCAAATGGAATAATACCATTCATATTCTTTACCATCAAGAGCTATCTCTCATCTACCACTACAAAAAACCAGCAGACTCCTTTACCTTCACACAACAAGTAATAAATATTTCTTACTGTTTATAAAAGCATCATTAAAGAAAACTTTAAGCACAGGAAAGAAAAAGTAAGGAGAATTTCTCCTAATAGTCTTTTTGGTGGCAAAGCAGCCTTATCAGTGGATAGGAAAATTCCCAAGGCAGCTTGTATTCTAAAACATGTTGGAAATAACATCTCTCAATGACTTTTCTCCAACACAAAAGGGTTCGTAACAACAGCGCTGACAGGATCTGAAGCTGGAACTCCAGATTTTCAGCTTTGACAATGGAATTATTGCACATTATTCTTTCTAAGTAAATTAAACCCATTAATCATCATAATTAGTAATGCTCTGTGTCAGTGATATGATAACAGAGCTAGTCATTATACTGTGCTATTAAGAAACTAAAGAATGATACTACAGCCACTATATGCTGCTGCTGTCACTGGCTGGCTGTGGAGGAGTATGTTAATGCCCAAGACTTAAGAAGGACTCCAACATCAAYGAGATACGAGGGCAGCAAGAGATACCATCTCTCCCATGGTGGCTTTAAAGCCCTGGGGATGCTGAGAGATAGCAGAAGAGAACAAATTCATCCTTAATATGATTCTGCTTGAGCCAGTTCAAGCATGGCAGAACTGATTTTGGCCCACGAGGTTTCCCTCTTGATTTATACCTAGAAAAGCCAATATCATTTAAGTGTGAAGACAACTCCAGTCACGTGTCCCCAGGGATGGGCTGGGTTGCATGTGGAGTCCATCAGGATGCTGAGCTTTGGCACAATTACCCTGGTGCTGCTCTCATCAACATTTCATCACCATGTATATTGGAACTGCATTAATAATGTGGTTACCAAACATTAAAGATCTATCCATTAATAAATGACTGGCAGATTTTGATAAACATTTATCATGATGCAAGTGCCTTATACCAAACCCTAACATGTAATACTCAGACACTAGACACGTGTTGAGCCTTTACAGCCTATTTATGAAGTACCTTAATCTGGTTGTAGTCCACTTTTATTTGTTTGAATTTAGTTATATGCATAGGCCACAAGTGGCAGAGGGTAGCCCATGTGCTAGGTGCAATATAAACACAGAAAAAGACCCCTGATGATCCCTGCCCCAAAGAGCTTACTAGCCAGGTAAATCACAACAAATAACTTTCTCAACAAATTTTTCTTCCTTCTTTTGCAAAATGTCTCTGGAGAGAGGGAGATTTTTTTTACCTAACAGATTTGTTACTTGAAATCAGTTACCAAAATGTTTCACTAATTTCATTTTCTATACCACTCACTCATCAGGCTAGGTTGCTTAGTTACAATTGTCATTTGGAATTATTTTTGCTCCATGACTCGACAAACGATGAGTTCCTTGATTGATTCTGATGTTGATGCTGCCAGAAATGGAATTTAAAATTTCCTTCCCTCCTGCCTAGCATGATTGGATGGTATGAATATTATAGAAAGTGAACACAAAGGAATCAATCTGGACACCTCCCTCATACAGAAAGTACGTTCCTCCCAGTGATGTCAGTGAGACAACTTGCCTGGGGTGTGAGAAAGGCTGAAACAAACTGATGCAAACAGATGACTGTTTGTCCTTTTATTCTGTGATGTGCATGTGCCTGTAGAGACAATGTGCCCACATACACCTGTGCTTGATAAGATGCCATCGTCCTGTACTAATTTTACCAGTCATAGTTCCACAACACGCTCTTAGGACAGGTGCCCAAACTATCCACAAATATGGGATACAGCAGATCCTCAAAGAACAATGTGTCTCACTGAATTGCAGCTTAAATCTTCACCCCAAAGCAACAGCTCTCAAATTCATGCTTCCTCATCCCCCATTCTCTAATACCCCCCTTCCTTTAACACATGCTCCACTCCATTCTCTTCACATTACATCTTTCCCCCACATGTTAGTTTGCCACCCCTCCCACACCAGCTTCTTCTAAAACAGCCAGCTTAGTCAATAGCACAGCATTTGGCTCTTCTAAGTCAAGTATTTCTTATGTTGTGAGCTCCATCTAGTGATGTAACTGAAGCGTTATCTCCAGCTAATCTTGACACTGCATGCAAGGTATTTTGTGCTGGACACAAGGGATCTGGGATTGAACAGCACTGGGATAAAAAGCCTTTCTGCCTGTTGGAATTTCTCTGAAGACATCAGTAACTACAGCGTATCAACATCTAAGAGTTGTGTGCGGCATAGGCAGTCAGCTGGGGAGCTAGGTAGAAAACCAGAGGAAAACAGGGTGAAACATAGCCCAGTAGCTTCAAAGAGGACTGCCTTTACATTCATCATAGACTGGTCCTGGCAATTCTCTGCAATGAGACAGATCTCCCACCCCAGTTTCCTACTACAGCTGTCAGTAGCTAATCCTTTTTTAGCAGTACCTTTTCAGTAGTCACACACTGAATGGGCTGGACTACTGGTGTGGCAGAGTGGTGCTTGCATATTTGGTTGAACCACTCTGACTGGGCAGCCTGAGGGAAAGTGTTACTGCTAACCATCTTCTGTAGCAGCAGAGCACTTGGGCTTCCTACGCTGCCAGCAGAAAGCTTTCCATCAGCACTTGTTAAAATTGAGCAACAGAGGCCAATAAAAACATGTCAGAGAAGAATAAAGCAGTTCTTTTCCCTGCATTATCTGCCTGCCTTCGTAACTGCATGTTAACATGGATGTGCAAAGCACAGCATCATGGGTGAGAGGACAATTTCAGTGAGACTAGGATTTGGTGGAAGCTCTCAAACTGTTGTGGGTGCCATCCCGTTTCTCTGCAGGGTCAATGCCACATCTAGCTGCATGCCTGCACAGAAGCAGAGAAAGCCATCGTTTTCTCACTCAAAGACAAGTTTCTTCAGCTGTGAGTTCTCTCTTCCCAGAGGTTCTATCAAGTATACTGCAAAGTATCTTCAGTCTTCTAACCAGATGTGCTGAAAAAGTGTCACAGTAGAAGGATACTAAGTGCTTTCTTAGCCTCCAGAGCTCTCACAGTGCAATCTGCTCATAGCACTCTGTAGAGCAACTGGAGAACCTGAGGCTCCAAGCAGAGAGGAAAACGTTGCCTACAGAAGAAATGGGCAGAAGATCTTACTACTTGGGCTTTCAAATACCCATACCAACCACTAAACTTCACTGTATTTTAGAGACAGTGAAGATGGATGGGTCTTGAGGTACTGTTTATAGAGGGAACAGACACAAAAATGGTATGGAGGCTAGGGAAGGGAATGAGGATCCTTTATATGGATCCTCAGATCTTTCCAATTCCAGGCACAGCATCTCTGGACATAAGGCCAAGGAAGTCCCTAGCATATTTCTCTCTCATTGCCTGCTCTGAAAGCATTTGCTGCCATATCATATTACATTCTGATTTTTGACCTCTTGCCCCCACACACTACTAACAAGCTGGCATTGAGACTGACACACTTTTGGAATCACAGGCAAAGCTCTGAAGATCAAGGAGGATTAGATTCCCAGCAGGGGATGAAATATAGCTACTTGGAATAAGACAGAACTTTCTTGTAAGCCTGCAAATCTTCAGATTGCCTCCTTTCCTCAATGGCCCTTCTCCACTAAACTCCTCAGCCTGCAGTTTCCATTGAGTTATCCTGTACTGCTTGGTTGCCTCTCCTCTCTTTTTGAACCTTCTAGGTGGATTTTTGGGAGAGAGTGGGCTTTACCTCCTGTCTAATCCCCTGTTAGCACCACAGAGTATAGGTCATGCAACATAAAATAGGCTGTGCCATGTCTCAGCGTTCCTGGGCACAGTGTGGTTGCCTAAGGCTGTTGGCCAGGTCCCAATCCATCAGAAGGACTCAGTTCTGAACATAGACTTCAGTAGGATCTGGCTCAGACCCCTTTACAATGACAACTGTAATATAAGAATGCAGATACAAAGAGAAATGCATCCTCCAGCTGCTCTCCCCAGGTCTGTCCCTCTTTGGGAGACTGGCAAATTTGGTTTCCTGAAGACATTTTACTGGGCCATCAGCAGGGAATAAGGGGCACAAATCAGACTATTTACTGCAGGTTGAAATCACAGAGGTTCCACAATAAATTGGAGTGCAATCTCGTTTACCTGTTTTATTCTGTTCCTGCTTTGGAGTAACAATTTCACAGTCAAAACTGTTGTTTAATATTTAAAATGTTCTCCCTCCCCATTCCCTCTGTCGAGGGAGATCACAATACTCTGAGACAAAGTGTTCAATAGACTCTCAGACTGCAGAAAAATAATATAAACCCAAACCAGATAGTTCCTTAATTTCAAAAGATAATAATTTACCAAGATATTCTCAGGCAAAAGAAATATATCTACATCTCTCTATATATCTATCTACAGTGTTTAGGATTTCATCCCTCATTTTTGTAAAATTCATGAAAGATTTATGAGTTATTCAGCTACTCTGAGTTCCTGGGATATTGCTAATAAACCTTCCCCTTATTCCTATTGTTACATCTCATCAGCCCCTCAGCCATTTCAGGCTTTTGAAGCATACAGATTCTTTTTTGTTGAAGTATTTTAATATCTGCTTCCCTATGTTGAACATCAAGTTTTGCTACTCCGTCAAATCCATCATTTTCCACTCTCCCATCATAACTTAGAAACCAGGCAGATGACACATTAATCCCTTGTTAAGACAGGAGTGGAGTTAGATGAGAGGAACCTCTGAAACCAGATAATGAATCTCTACAAGTGCTTCAGCCCTTAAAGAATTAAGCAAAGGTAGCTTTTCCTGAAAGTAAATTCAGGACTATTATCACCGCAAAGGACATACTGATACACTGCCAGCATTCAGCTCTGCCAAATAAAAGTCTTAAAGGCCTTTGAGGACCCATCCAAGTATAAGTCTTGTGCAGCAAAAAGAATGCTGAGATTTTTATTTTGTTGACTGTTCCTCAGTCCAACCTCAGATGGTTCTCTTCCCGGACCTATTTCCATGTCCTCCTTTCTCCCTGCCACCACTCATTCTCAATTCCTAAGCAATTCATACCATTAATTTCAAGGAAATCTCTCAATGACTGTGGATAAGCCACAAACTCCATCCTTGGCAGACCACAGGTTCCCCTCTTCTGCAGACTCTCAGAGCTGAGACGTAGTGCTTGGTCCAAGTCCTACTCGCTTCACAAAGGTGAGCCGGCATAAGAAGAATGTAGCTGCCTGCATTCAGCCACAAGTCATGCTCGTGATCAGACCGCAATGTTTAAGACATTTTCAAAAGAAACCAAACAACAAATCAGAGAAACTCTTGTAATTGTTTCCCCAGGAAAGAAAACAAAGTTAACCCCATCAAATACACTCTACTACCCAGGACCTAGATTTTCCAGTTTAAGCTTCCAGCTCTCCATGCCATATCTTCAAGGTCCCCTCCAGGCTATGCTCTGACGAAACTGATGCCCAAGTACTGTCCAAGGTCCAGGAACACAGCCGCTCGGCCTTAATAATAGAGACACAGAGACATTCTCCTTGTCAGAACTAATATAGAGATATATGCAGCTTCTCCAAGAGCCTTCAGTTTGAGCAGGTTCTCCAGAGCACACAGTGGATGAGCCCTTTAGATTTTAATCCTTTTGCTTTTTAATCTTTTTTTCTTCACAGTCTTATCATGCACTGCAGAGTTTCCAGTGATTAAGCCCACAACAGAAGGAGGTAAAATTCCCCTGTAGACAAGAGCAGAACAAAAGAAAGGAAGTCCTGATTCAGTCTCTTGTCAGCAAGCCCTTCCCCAGAACCCGGCCTGGGGAGATCACCTAGAAAAACATCTAAACTTCCATCTTAATTACTGACAAAGCTTTCATCACAACAGTATCTATGTACCTCAGAGTCTTAACAGATGTGTCATGACAATGCTCCGGAGAGATGAGAACGATTATCCCTATTTTACAGATGAGGAACTGAGACCAGGAAAGGGAAGCATCTGATCCACTATCAGACACAAAACCTGTTACTGAGCAAAGAATTTAACATGAGCCTGCAAGCTGCAGACTAATGTCTTAACCACTAGCTGCTTTTATAATTTACCTCCTAAACATAAAACTCGGTATGAAGCAAGCCTTTTTCTCCCTCAGTAACACTTTGCCCCTCTTCCCAGGACAGATCACTGCAGCGGGCATAGACTTGAACTGAGTTCTACTGTTTGAGGCTCTCAGTGCTGAGAATCCTCTCCCACAATGTATCAGTGTAATTTTTGCTGGTGGTAGCAACATTCAGAGCATTAGCCAAGCAGACGATGCAATTATGGATTGACCCCACAGCCTCATAATTCCTGTCTTCTCTGCACCCAAGTGATCCAGTTTGGGGCCATCACAGTGTATTTATGCACTCTGAGACAGCACACCTGTATGTCAGAGCATGCAGGCACAGCATACTGCTCATTGATCTTCCTGTCTGATGTTCATGTGACACAAGCATAGCAGGAGCTCATGAAAGCAGGGGGACTCCAAGCAGAACATAGCCTGGGGATTAAGGAGCCAGCTTTCCACAAACTTGTCAGAAATCATGAGAATTAAGAATGCTTGGGAGTTCACTTTCTTTTCACTCAGAGAGCATTCTGTTCTTAATTACAGTTGGCAGCCACAGTGGCCACCTCATTTGGCTTTGTCAGGGTTGAATTCAGCTACATTCAGTTACATTCAGAAGGGGAAACAATGTGCCTTCCTTAAGTCCAAATCACCTTGGACACATGTCCAAAGCAACTCTGGACAGCTGCTTCCTTTGTGAGGAGTTCCAAGGAATAGAAACAGTGTAGTGGCAAACTCCGGGCTTAGAGATTTCTCAGTGCATTTTGGCAAAGAATGATCCTTTATTGCTCTCCTTACCACTAAGCCCATCTTCCCTGCTCCATGAAATGAACAACAAACAAAAAAAGTAAAGGACTAGCAAATAGTTTCACTTCCTGGTCTTATATCTGTGGCAGCACCAATCCACTGTGCGGCCTCGAGCAGGCTGCTTCAGCACACTGCTCCTAAATTTCCCTGCTGGCTAAGTGGAGATGTGTAGTAAAGCTGAGAGGCTGCAGGCAAGCCCTTATCCTCCACTGGAGAGAATCAGAACTAGTCAACCCATGTATTACAAGTACTTTCATATTGGCATTTAAGAGAGATTCTCCTGGATGTTTTAAGAGCTGGAAGAACTGAATTTTATATCTCTTGCCAGACATAMCACAGTCACACCCTAGAAATCCTGTTTTTACAGTGTTATCGATTCCTCCCAGTTAGGCACAGAGAGAGAAATACACCTACGCAGAGATTTGACAGAGATCAAATTTGGGAGCTCTCAGCTGCTTTTCTTCATGGCACTGCGGTACTTCCTTTCCATCATTTAAACATAGCCATAGCATAGGTTGTCTCTGCCTGAGTCTAGGATTTTACTGAGCACCTGTGAAAAAATTTAGTTAAATCTGAACCTTGACAAAGATCACCCCTTTGTATCTCAAAAAGGTATGTCCCACATTGTTTCATTCTGGATGTTATTTTCTTCTTTCATAGCAGATTATGCACAGTGAAGCTTTGGAAAACCTGTCTCTGCTCATTGCCCACCAGCATATTGGATACCTCTAGCATGGGATCTTTGAAACAACCACTATCAGACAAGTATCACAGTGCATCCAACCCAGCTGTAATTTCAAAGCCTGCAAACAGAGAACCTGGGAATCTTTGCCAGAGCAGTCTGGAAACTGAAAAATCTGGGTCCCTTTCTTGCTAAGCAGTCTGTAGCAGAAAGATGCTCTTGCTAGCAATAGGATCTGGCCAATACAAAAAAAGGCACTGAAAGTTTAAGGACCCTTGCAGAAAACCTGAGGATAACACAACCTAGAGGAGATAACCAGGACTTGCCCTGTAGGAATTCTCCTAAAAAAATTTAGATTTGCAAATTGGGACCTCTAGGCTATAGAGGCAGCTATATAGAGGCTATCTAGGCAGCTCAAGAACCAGCAGAGTTCAGCTCTGGGGGCATTTGAGGTCTGGCCTATTCCCCTGACTCTCATCCCTGTAGTTGTCTGCCTGTCAGAAGGGGGAACTTTGTATCATTCTCTTCCAAAACGTTCCAACACAACCAAGACCTTGACACATTGAGATGGAAAGAAAAGAACCTGCACTAAATCTTTAGAAAGAAAACACCAAACGAATTTAGTGTCACTCTCTGTATAGCATCTCCCTTTATTCCCCTTTCGACAGCCCTGGGAGCTGCTGGGATTTTAAGCACTCAGCATACTTAAATGTAGATCGGAGGATGGAAGGGCATATGAAGAACAACAGCAAGGAGAGGGAGGTTGACAAGAAAAGCAAGAGGGATGCAGGTGTTCTGAGTACACAAGGTTTATGGATGACTTATTCAGTAATATACCATCAATTATAGTGATGCTGTCTCAGCTGGATTAACTCCTGGCGGACAGGAGGCAGTTGGGGAGATGGATTTGCTTTTCTGTCAGTCATGATCAAGACCAGCGTTCCCCACTCATTCAAGCAGGTACATGTGCGCTCTGTTCTGCAGAGGAGTTACTGACAGCTTCACTAATTTCTGCAGGAGTCCAACGGCCATCTGCTGCTTTCCTACCTGACTTTTTTGGCAGGTCAGTGTAGGGAAGCTAGCACCACTGGTTCACCCTCAGTGCCATAATACTACTGCTGGTCTGGCACAAACTCTTCATGCTCAGTGAGCATAATTGCAGACCACTCCCTAACTCAGAGGAAGATGGGGGCTCAAGTCTTTCAAATGTTTTAAACAGCTACCTAGAATCCACTGCACTGCGAGATGAGCAGCCTCCCTGCTGTTTACAAAGTGCTTTAAGACCCCTGGAGGGAGGATTCCCACAGGGCATAGTGTTTATCACAAGCACAGCACCACACACAATATGAATCATCACACACCAATGTCAGCCCCTACAATAAGTTCCTAAGCATACAGCACAAGAAGCAAAAAATGATGCCTGTCTGTTTTCTCTTCAGCCCTCCTAGCTGGTCCATGTCATCACTTGTTTGCTGTTTGTGAAGAGAGTTTTTGTGCTTGTGGATTTCTTTTCCTGCCTCTGGATCTACAATAATCCCATAATCATGATACCGAGCAGCGCCTGAAGACAATTTTATCACAGTCTGTATAATGTGTAAATACCATTAAGTTAGACGGATTTTCTCATTAATTCTCCGTCCCAGTGACAAGCCAGGAATTAACACAATTGATTTTCCAGTCCCTGCTCATTATCAATCATCCAAGAACTTAGTCACATCTCATCTGTTCCACCTGGGTCCCAGTATTTATTTGTAGACTTCAACATATATTAAACTAATAAAAAACAATGGCCATAGCAACCTCTGTGCTCAAAACTCAGACAAGAACAAATTATGGGTGTTCCCAACTCCTTTGGTGGGAAACTTCCCACTATGTACCACTATCCTACAGAGAACAAGCAGTGGGCAGGTTAAGGAACAGTCTGTTGGACACTGCCTGTTGCGCTAGTATTTTCCATCTTGCAAACAAAATAAATGCATGCCTCTGTGTTGCTCTCTAAAAACTTAAAGAAAACAACAATTTATAGGGTGCTTGTTTCCTGGAGGTGCTCCATTTGAAGTTAATAGATGCTGTATAGTGCTTGCAAGGGATCTCCACAATTCAACCCAAATTCTCCCCATTACTCCCCCTGAAATGCTTCTGACTTTGCCACTTGTCTCTACTGACTGCAGTGGGAGTGCTTGCCCTCAGCAAGGGGAAAGACATGCATTATCTGACTCAACAGGTTAAGAGAAGAAAGTGAAAACCTGGGAAAAAATGTGTAAGGCCAAAATGAAAAAGCAGTAAATACAGCATAAAACTCTTTTCAGCTCTAGAACAGGTTCTGTAAGGCTGCAAATGGAGAGGAATCACAAGCAGTGGTGCTGAAGGGAATAATCTCAGTGTCTCACARTCCTTCTGTTCCTGTGGTTCCCACCATGTCTGTCCCACTGTCAGACCAAACAAGTAGAAGGAAACATTCCCATGGCACACTGGAATTTTGCACTCTTGAGCTTTCCTGATGTCCTTCATTACCATCTCTTGGACCAGGAGTGGAAGTCTGGCTCATACAGAATTCTCTGCAGAAATCTACAGGTAAGGTAGATACTTAAATAGCAGTCTGGCAAATGCAAGCTGTCTGTTATGAAACAGATGTGCTTTCAGTCCACACAATCCTCACTGGGCCTCTGTATAAAACAGAGACTCTTTTGTATCACATCTTATACTCTCATTCCCTTACCTGTATCCTCAATCTCTCAAGTATTCTCTTGCTTGTTCTGTATCATACGACTCCACTAGATTATATACTGTGTAAATCCACCCATTCACCTATCTGTAGCTACCCAAGAAACAGGAAACCCAGAGAGCCACACACTTTTTCTGTAAACAGAAACAAGTAGATTGCTGTAGACAGTAAGTAGTTCTGAATCCCCCTTACTGAGGGCATCTGTTCTTCTGGCATATGCAGTCCAGAAGGGGATTCATAGACCAAAATCATCTCTCTCATCCACTACAGAAAGAGATGTTCACTCTGGCTATTACAGGTTGGTAATGATGAGTGCTGAATGCTTTTGTTGTGCTAAACTGTGGAGGCAAACCTCTTCTTGACCCAATAATAATTTTAAACCTTGTGAGGCAAGTGCTTATTCAGATACTCGCTAATATCAATATAATGAAGCAGCTGCCTTTTATCTGCAACCCCGTCTTCAGTTTTGTTCTTGTAGATAGTTCTCAGTCCTGTCATGCAGTGGTGAGTTCCATAAATCAATGTCTCCTCTTAGGTATTTGAAGTGCACAGTTAGTCCCACAAGCTCTCTGCCTCACCCTAGAGGGCCCGTAAGTAAGTGTAGTCTTTTAAAGCCATCAGCTCTCTTTGACTCATCTGGATCCAGAAAGTACTCAAAACAGGCCCAGAGATGGAATTATCACTAGATAATAATAATCTTTATGGAGGATATTTAAGGGTAATTCTAATCTTTTTTATTAGGTGACTTTTGAAACTTCCAGCGCAGGGAGATGGTACCGGTTTGGAATACTAAGCAATAAGAGGTTAGAAGGGGTATTTCAATCTTGCGGCTGTTTCTCCAGATAATTGGATTCCTAATCCCTGAAAGGTTATGATCTCAGTTTACTCTGCTGGGACAGAAGGTACCCAATTAGTCTTTTATCACATGATCCAGTGCAGGCTCTGGCATTGCCTGCAAGAGACAGGTAACAATTTGCAAATCATCACAGCAGGGAAAAAATAAAGATGTTGCAGATACAGGGAAGTCAGGCTCTGATAGATCAGCTTCTGTCTTGTGTTTCTCACTGGAACAGAGAGTAGGATACACCTTTCTCCCAGCTGCTGTAAAACAACAGCTCACAATATCCACAAACACAAAGGATGATAAAGTCCATCCTCTAAAGGGCGCTGGCTGGCTAGCTTGTATGCAAGAGCCTGCTCCTGTCTAAACAGAGCTGGATAAATACCTCTCCAGCCCAGATCTGGCAGCCCACCATGAAGTGCTCAGAAGATAAGTTGTCTAGGTAGTATTGCTGCTGTGTTGTCAGCTTTTTTCAAGGTTATTGCACTGAAAGGCAATAGCATTAGCAGAAAAGCATGGGGGATGGGGAGGTGTTCTATTCTTTATAGAGAACCCATATTAAATCACAAAATAATATCTCAAGGACTGTGAAGTGTGGCTGCAGCACAGAGGAGCTTGTAAATACAGTGGAACCAAGCTAGCTCTAGTAAAACATCTCTACAAATGCAGAACAAAACACAGAGAGCAAGTCAAACACACTATCCCCATCTCAGCAGGAAATAAACAGAAAACATCGATGGGCTTAAATCTAGTCCTAAACAAAAAAAATTAGGAGCCAAAATCAGCAATGGTGTGTAAGGATCATTTCACAGAAGCTAATGAAGTTCATAGTCCAGATTATATCTGGTGTCTGCTTGGTAGTATTACTGCTATCAACCAGCACTGAATGTTTCATGCGAGGACTCTACCAATGAATAAGGAGAAGGAATGTGTCTCTGGAAAAGAAAGCATCCTCAAGGAACTGCTCATTTCTCAATGAGACACTAGACAAAGACTGGTGTCAGAAGAGGAATAAAGATCATGGACAATCAGACAAAATGATGTCACCTTCCAGGTACCTAAAGCAGTTTGAGCAGGACAAGGAGCATTGCAAAAAGAAAATTCAACCCTCGTGGTTCCTGGAGATAAATCAAACCCACTGGTTTGTTAATATTGGTAAGGCTTACTGTACACAGATGATTTTGCAAGTTGTTAACTACTCCTTTTGAGCAGCCAGGGATCTTCTCTGAATCCTCTCACACACCAGTGCTGTCTCAGGGATGACATTTTGCTGGTTTTTTTCCAATTCACTGCAGACCACAATGGTGTGCACTACATTAGGTAAGAAGAATTTCTAATAAGTGTGCTAACAGCCTGCATGAGAAAAATACAGAGACTTTTAAAGGTTATACTGAAAATAAAACAAACAAAAAAATCTGTCAGAAACCAAGACTTTCTCCCTTTATCAGTGGCTGAGCTCATTTCCCCCTGCAGCCTGGTAAATACATCCATTCGCGTGTAACTAGTTTTATGGCAGATTTCAGACTGGAACAGATTTTTATAGCCCAACCTTGAACTCTAGCAAGCACAGAATCCCAATTGGTGAGGCAATAAGATAAGCTGCAGCATCAGCCGCAGAGCCCTGCTCCAGGACAAAGCACAGGGACTAACATTAGGTGATGCAGCGAGCTAACAGGGCATCAGGGACAGGGGCTGAGCACAGCGGATTGCCGCTAGCCAGCTCCCTCATGATCAGAAGGACTCCTGACACATCCCAGCAAGTGCTAGACAGCTCTTCCAGGTCTAGGACTATACAAAGCTCTGCCAGATCCCCTCAGCCCTATTCTATTTTCAGTCTTGGTTCCCCATATACAGCTCTTCCAGCTCACTTCAGTCCTGCCTTGCAACCACACATATATGTTACTCTGCCCATCCAGGATGTCTACAGTGAGCACTGATTGAAATTATATTCATGGGCTAGGCAACAAGCCAGGGGACTCTCTTTACTGTCACTCACTTGGCAGTGACTGGAACAATTTATAGCAAATTGAAGTGTAAGGACTTGATAATGAAACTTCATTTCCATCTCTGATTCAGCTGCCACCTGTAAAATTGCAGCCAGGAATGGGCTCTGGAAATGCATTATAAGACTATTAGACTTCCACCAGGCACCGCCTTCATCTTTATGCCTTTACTTCTGTGCCCACCCACATCAGCTTTGTTATAAATGACTCCTCCTCTAGCTGGTCCCCGAGCTGATCAAGGACCCCAGCCTGATTCACTACCACAAGGACACAGAATAATGCAGCTGTCTGCATCTTTTACAGACAGGTATCACGTGCAGAGTTCAAAGCTCCCAGCACTCAAATGTCCTTTCCTGTCCAAGTGGGCTGTCACCCCAGCAAAGGGGAAGCAGCGCCTGCTGGAACACCATAGTCTCTCTGGACAGCTGTTTCACATGAAGGACAAAAAATGGGGCACAGACTGTGTTTGGCCACTGACATTTTAGAAATGCCTGTGCTAGTATTGTGAACAGCCCTCCTGTCACAGGAGCCAGTTTCTGACATTCACACCTGGACTGGCGCCATTTGATGGTAGCCCTTACCGTCAGTGTCAGCCCCATCCCCAAGGTGCTTTATGCTACTATTTCAGCCAAACTGTTGAAAGCTACACAAGTTCCAAATGCAACGTTTCTGTATGCACCACTATAGCATGACAATTTGGGTCAATTTTATTGTTAAAGCTCTTGTTTGGCAGATGAAAATTGAATAGTCTGTTTCCACTATTCCCATTGCAGGATAGACATTTCTACTGCACTACCTCCCTGGGACTCAACTATTCCCTGTCCCTTCCCCATACACAGACAGAGCCTCACAGAATTTCAGTTTTTCCCCCAAAACTGTTAGCAGGAGAGTGGTGACTAGTATGGCCAGGTTTTGAGTGTAAGAGAAAGAATCTACAGCAAATTCAGTTTTCCCTAGAAAGTACGAAGCCTTGCTGAAGTAAATGCTGAAAACATTTCTTCCCTTTAACTTTTCCTCCATAAGATGCTTTTTACACAAGTCAGAATGAAACACATGTTCTCTCCCACACAAAAAAGCATACAGATCTCTAGAAAACAATCATTTTTTTTCTCCTGTGGGTTAGCTTGCTAGAGAGATTGATATTCTTTTTATGTCTCAATCCTCAGGAGACATTCAGGGCCCCTAAATTACTTACATGCGTTTCTTCACCATCTGGAGATGAGTTAACTCTCAATGGGAACGTGCATCACTTTCATGTATGTACATGCGTTCAACCCTTCCTGACTCATAGAAAGTAGAAACACCTTGGTGCTGCTGCCTTTAGCCCAGTACTCTTCTGTCGATAGGTGTATCTCATGCGTATCTACTGATCAGAGAATGCAGAAAGGGACAGAGGAATTGAGGACTTGGCTGTTTCTGGCCATGAACATTGTTCAAAACTGGAGACTCCTATACACACACATATACTGGGAACAGACCAATTTCCTGTTTAATGGTTTCCCAGGACATAGTTCTGCAGAAGACAAGGAGAAGGCCAGTAGACAAATATATAGGACTTGTAATCTCAGAAGGCACATGCAAAGTTCACACACTGGGGCAAGTCACCTCCCTTCTCCAAATCCCAGGCTCTTCAGTCATAAGAATCACGCCATCATCTTTGTGAAACTGCTGAGTATCTCTGGATGAAGCAGCACTATATAAAAATGCTAAAATTTCCTACATATAAGAGAGGGTTTTTTTTTTCTCTAGAACACCTGAATTTCTGTGTATCCACTTCTTATGCAGGGATACTGACAGAACCACTAAAAACCTGGAATAGTTTAGGTTTAGCTTCCCCGGCTCATCCTTTCTCTTGCATTTGAACCAGTTAAAATCCTAGGATCCAATGACCTTGAAAACTAGGTAATTTGGGATATGGATTTTAGAATTCAGGCTATCACTGCTGAAAGGAGGACAGAGGCAGGGAAGCTCTGTGTGCCACGCTGACCCGCTATTGCTCACAGGATGGCATGTGATTCCTGCCTTGTGAGGTAGTGGGAATAAAAAGAAAAATCTTTTGGCACAAAGTAAGACAGGATTTCAGCTTCTGTAGTTCATTAATACATAACTGTCCTCTCCAACTCCCTTCTTCAACTTTCCCCTTAATCCCCCTCTCTTCATCCATGTGCAAATGTTGTTCCACCTTTTCCTGGAAACCTCAACTGCAAAGGTTTGAAGAAGCAGGGATGCTGCAGGGGATTAATGCAGAAAGGAACTTTATAGAAAGCCTACAGCACATCACTGGGGAGGAAGCTTTGTGTTTCTGGGTGGCTAATTAACTTCTACTTAAGAACTAATTTAAGGAAGAAGAAAGACCAGATGAAGAATGGTATGGCACAGCACCAAGTATACTCTTAAGGCTTTACTGAGCTCTAGAATACAAAAAAAAGCACACATGAATTTCTAGCTTGTTAGTCTCAACCTCTCCTTTATTTATATTGACCGGAGCTAAGGTTTATACAGTAGTAGGGCTATCCCCCCAGGTTAAAATATGACTCAACTGTGGCATACAGTGGCCTTATGCCATACAGAAAGTAATTTATAATCTATCTGAAGTAATTTCATCAACCCTCGGGACAATGGCTAACAAGACTGGGAAGATGGTTTATTAGACTGTCTTTCCATTAGGTCAAAGTCTGAGAAACTGCTTATTTCCCACAGCGTGATGATGTTTCACAGCCTTATTTGACCTTTAAAGGTCCCTTCCAACCCGAACTATTCTATGATTCTATGAGTCTATGATTATTTGCAAACACTGTGTGAGATGCAAATTGCCTGAATTTGCCCCTTATATGGAACAGGCATTTGGTTTATTCCTTTACCACTAGTAAGTCAGCCGATTCAGGGAGCAGGCCTTCTTTTTTGGCTTACTGGGACACCTGAGAATATGCATTGTCTTTATTCTTTGTGCTAAATCAGTGACAAGGCACTGTTTCCCACACAAATCGAACCACTGCCTAAAGGAACTTTCCACTCTACCCCAAAAGAAGAGGAGGAAAGAAGACTCTAGCCTTTCTTAAAAATGCTGGGCTATTCAGCATTTCCCAGTTAACAAACTGGCCACCGATCTAGCACTAGAACAAAGAGCAGATGCCAGGATCTCCCACCTCAGTTAGCACCTAAAATCACTGCCAGAACAGCAGAGCTGTCCAGTAGTAGTCTAGGCTAGGACAAGACATCTGAAAGGTGCCAACCAAGAGTTAGACTGCAGGAGGCAGACCCTAACCTCTTCTCCTGTCGCTGAGCTCTCATCACTTTCAAGCTCTTAGAGCAGCATGCCAGATCCTGTGTTTTAGCGAGGTTCTCACTGCTTTGGATTTGCTCCCTGACAAACTGCCTCTGTAACACATCTCTCAGCCAGCACGTTCATCTTGATTCATTATTGACAGAGCCATGTGATTAATGAGCAGATTCTCCTCCTTGTTGTTTTCATGAGAAAGCAGCACAATGGTGCCATAGATTTTTAACTCTTCAAACCACTCTGGCCTTGGCAGGCCTGATGAGAAGTCAGCAGAGGACAGTCATGGGTTATAGTTTTGTTTGGATTTGTTTTGCTTTTAAAAAACATTTGGGTCTTCATGTGCAGAGGTTGTGAACTCTGGTGTGTGAACTTCTCTCCCAAGACCGTGCACGCATGAAGTCTGGGACAGATGCCCAAGCACAGGTTTCCTTCCATGGAAGGAATAGGTAATACTTGGTCGGTAACCCACTGTGCCTGCAGATCAGCGAGACTTGAATGTTGAAGCAAGTCGCACTCTCTCAGCTGACCCCAAAGGAATGCTGAACTACGTCCTTCAAGTATTTCCCATTCAGACAAATCCATGTGGCCACGGAAACATCTGGACTAGAACATGGGCTTTCCTGTGATCTAACTATATAGAAAAGCAACTATACAGAAAGGATAAGCACTGACAGTATTAAGAGTTATCATCAGAAGAAGGTGTGAAAGAAAACTTGATAAACATTTTCATTTTGGGTCTCTTACTAAGTTACACAGAAGAGCAAAAACCTTATTTCAGACAGTAAAGCATGGGCATTAGTCTATCCAGTGCTGGGCCTGTTTCTTTTAGACATAAAGCTGCAATGAGCCAGCCGTGCTGAGTTTTATTAAAACTTACAAATTTTTTAGCAGTTCTGGGAGCTATAGATTTTAACTTGGCTAGATATTTAGCTCCACCTTAAAATGAAAAATAGCTTTAAAAAGCCAGAGCAGCACTTCATTCCTTAAATATGTAATTCAGCAGGTGCAAAACTCCAACTATAAAGCAACCAAAGGTGATTTAAATAAAAATAATCTACCAGCGACCTAAAAGACATACCAATATGTGAGGGGAAAGGCCTAGTTATTAAGGTACCAGACTGGAAAGGAGGACTCTTATGTACTCTCCTCCAAGGAGCATGACCTTGATTAAGCAGCAGTGACTCAGTCTACTCACCCAAGAAATGGGGTGAATATAGTCCAAGCTCCTAAAAACACTATAAAGTATTAAGATTTTCCAACAGCGATTCAAGATGTGTTAAAAGCAATTGACTGAACAGAAGTACATCTCATAGAGTGTGCAGACGCTGCATTTTTTCCCCATGAGTGTACTACCCGTGATGCACAGCTTGCCCACACTCTTTTGAAAGCTCAGCCCTCAGCATCTGACCAGAATGAGCGTATTAAGCCATCACCAAAGTCTTTAAAAATGTAAGGTAGAGCTGACTGGCTTTCTTCAAATGCCTGTTTCTGCCATTACCTGCCTGGGCCAGAAGCATCTGTCTAGAGGTAATCTGCACATTAGAAATTCATCTGCAGCCATTTACCTTCCAAGTTTCCTTACACCAAAGGAGACCCAATGAGGTACAGCCAAACACTAAAAAAATCTTGCAAACACAGCTAACATAAATTCCTGTAGAGACAAAAAAATGACATCGTTTTAAGTACATATTTGGAAAGTCTCCTTTCTCCATTGTCCTGAAGATATTTGATCTACTGGCTGTAGAGGAAAAAAAAAACCAAACTCCTAGCTGTCATGGCTGTAAAAAAAGGAAGGAAGTGCTGACCAATGCAGCAAGCCTGCACAATCCCTAAAACCATAAATGCAGGAGGGACACCCCTCCTTCCTCCTCCAATAACAATACAGTCTGCTGCATAAAACATTTTGCCACTCAATAAAAAGCGGACTTAGGATTTTGGATCAACCTCTTAGAACAGCAGAGGAGCAGCAACAGCAGAATCTGGTCCACCACTTGTCTCACAGGGAATCAGGTTTTTTTAGACTGTGGAACAAGGTCAAAGGTATCAGGACAATCCTGGCACTCTGCAGTGGCCCTTGTTGTCTGCCTGGCAGAGGATGTCTCAGCCTAGGGCACAGGTACCACAGGATGCTGCAGCAGTGATAGAAGAGCAATGCTGCCATCTGCAGACAGTCAGAACTACAGCCTCCACCTAGACAGGCACTGGACAAAAGGGTGTTCAATGTTGCATGACTTTCAAATCTCTAAACATATTCTATTAGAGGTCCAGTTCCTTTAAAATGAGTTTAAGCTGACTACTAATAGACTCTGCCTGCTACCAGGACAAAGCATTAGAGTGTGTTTCAAGAGCAAGTGCAGAACAATTACAGTATTAACAAAACACCCAACGTGGTGTCTTGCTAAAGGGCACTCAGCAGACTGGTCAGATTCAGGAGAAGAGCTTTATCGTATTTCTTTGGGAGGATTCTTGAGTACAGCCCACGTATATCTGGATGCCATGCTATTCTGCATTTTGTCCTCTAAAATTATCTCCAAATGCTATGACCTTGGGGCCCTCTCTGTACCTCAGAAAGGCTGAAAAATATTTCCCAGGCATAGCTGTCTTAGAATCATAGAATGTCGTGCAAACCCAAACAGGAAATCACTTCAAAGCAATGATAGTAAGATAGTGTTGCAGGTAAAAGCATTAGCTCCACAATTGTTTATAGTCACTAAACTTTACTGCAAGAACTTCTTTCATTCTCTCCTACTCAGATGGATTTTAATCTAGAAGCAAAACCTGAAATCATCATGTTTCACAAATCCCTCAGACATCAAGTCGTCTTTGTATCTGTTTTCAGCTACGTGCATCAGACAATAGAGGTGGCACAGCCAAGAGGTTTCTCTAGACTGTTCAAACCACTTACACCATATATGAAAAAAAGAGAGCCAGAAAGCATGTAAGACAAATAAGACTTCTTAGTCTCCTCAAGCTAATTGTACATGCATTTGTATAGTAGATCGCACCAATGGCCAAGACAGGAAAATTTCAAACCATGCTGTAGGCTCATTTATGACACACATAGGGGAGGTGTTACGCTGTCACAGTCCTATGGAGCAAGAAAAATCATTACAAGTCAGGAGCAGAGACCATGGCACTGGAAGAATGGCAGACCACACAGGTGAGGATGAAAAAGTCCATCTTTATTAAAAAGATTAAAAGTTCAGCTGAAACCTCCTTACAAATGCTGAACAGCACATGCCACTGAAAATGGCATCAAAGAATATTCTGCTCATTGATGAAAATACCAAAACTACTCTGAAGTCTGCCATTAGTAGGAGATGATCACTGCTACGGAACTTTTTACCTGATGATATGGAAGGACAGGACTATGTAATTCATAAAAGGACTCTTACACAAAAAAAAAGTATAATCTTTCATGCACTTATACTATAAACACGGCAGACGAAGACCCTCCTCCTTCCAGGAAGATGCTCTAATACATGTGCAAAAACACAACTGGAGTGATATAAAATAATCACACACAGCATAATTAACAGAGTAACATTCAGACACTTTATTGGATAAGAAGAAAGGCCAGGAGGTGCTTTAGGACACATTAACAGATGGGCTACAGATCTGTTCATCTACCAGCGTAGACTCATCACATTGCAACACAGCTCATCAAGAGAGACCTGAAAGAAGTTTAAAAAGTTTATATTCAGGGAAAGTAGCATCGGACAGGGAGGAGAGGGGTAGGGAAAGAGACCCAGCATCCTCATCACAAAACAAACCAATAAGAACTTCTCTTACCACTCAATGTCTATGTGGAGATTATTTTGGTCTACTTAGATTGGTTAAGTCACCTGTCAGCTTAGTTCATACCTAAAATGTTTTCTAGTACTAACATGCTTTTGGAAAGCACACAGAGATAAAGCACTTTTTACTTTCAAAGCCCTCTATGACAATGATGTTGGCTCAGCATCCCTGTGAGGTAGGCAAAAATTAGCTGTTTTCTGAGACACAGAGAAGTTAAATGACTTCCTCAAAGCCACGGTGAAGAATGTGTTATTTACTATTAATATCCTTAAGAACCTGGAATGATACTGTTTTTCACAGACAGGGAATTGGAGGCAACCAGCATCTGCTAGTAAGGAATTAGCAAGTTTTCATCTCATTCTTACTATTAAAATGCTTTGAATCCCCCCACCTTGAAAAGTGTTCCACAAACATATACATGTACTAATGAGCTCTCCCTTCATCTCTGTAACAAAAAGCATCGGTCCTTTCCAGCAGTAAGCAGACATCCTACACAGGGGGCTTTTCCCTGCTAGTAAAGGGTAGCCTAGATACAACTAGAGTTACATACACTACTCCACCAATGATCATATCCTCGATCTTTCCACCGTTACAATTACAGTTATCAAAGATATGAGCCAAGTATTAGTTACTTTAAGGAATTTAGCTTGAGAACTCTAGTTTATGTAAAAGGAGTAGAAAAAGATAACTATCCATTCTTTTAAACTGATAGCTATACAAGAACAAGCTATCATAAAATAAAGCACGCAGCTGCTACAAAGGGTAGCAACAAAGCCATGCTGGGATTAACCTAATAAACCCACATATCCCCAGTTGCAAGGTTAACAGATTCACCAGCTCAGTCCATATCCCTAGAAAAGCTTTTGCTTTGCAGAAAAGTGAAGTGGGTCTCGGAGCTAGGCTCTTCTTTATTCTGTAGGTCCACAAAGAAGTAACAGTAGATACTGTGTTGTGTATGTCTGTATTGAAAAGTTTCCAAACCTTCTGGATATCTCCCTCCATCCAGCTGAGCTGAACTTTTGCATTTTCTCCTCATGTTTCTAATCTAAACAAGTATTTTGCTGTAGAAAGCAGCATGCAGTTGCTGAAGTCCATCTCCTCTTGTCTTGTGCCTATTCAGATTAGAAACATCATTTGCCCAATTTAGTAAAAGATGAAACTGTGGCTCATAAAATAAGCCTGCAAAGAATCCTTCCCATTGACTACAGCACAGCTGTAAAGCAGGAGACCAACAGCTGGGTAACACTGGATAACATGAAGCCATAAAAACACTCACTTAACTATCTATACCATGTAATCTTGTACCATCAACCCAGCTTTACTACTGTCAGTACACTCCACTAATATAACACCCAGCACTTTCAGATGAACACCGCAAGGGGGTAACTTACCTATGACAGATGCAGGATAACACCATGCTAGTTTATTGCTAGTTTATTGCTCATGTTTAAAAGCCCTTCATATAGTGGCTAGCATGCTCCCAACTTGGTTCAAAAGCAAGGTTATGCTCCAGGCACCAGCAGCTCTAGGTCAACACCTGTATCAATTCTTCTGAAGCTTTCCACAACTCCTGTAAACAAACTTTTCACCAAAACCCTGCATACAGGAAATGAATACTTCTTCTTCAACACAGAAGAGAATTCAGTTGCCACTGAGTAACACGGTATGGATCAAACTCATCTTTGCACTGGAAGTCACACTTTCCCCCAGTTGTGTTTGGCATATTTTTCACACTGCTACACAATTGCTGAAAGTCAGTTCTCCAAATGGCCACATGAGTATCAAGTGGCAAGATCTGCAGGAGAAAACAGAACACCGAAAGGTGGGGGGGGGGGGGAGAAAGGTGGGGAACTTCACTTCAGAGCTAACTTGACACTTAAATGTGATTCAGTCACACAAACTCTGGACTCTATTAGGAAGGGTCTTGTTAACAAAAATGGTTTCTTCCTGTTTCCAGTCCTAATTTTTATGCAGAACCAATGCAATAATCCTGATTTCTTTTTTCTAACCCCGTACCTTTCTCCTTTGCTCAACTAGGCTTCTTTTYAGGCTTCTTATAATAAAGACATTTGACTATAATACTCCGGGCTTCTAAATAAACAGAGAATCACAATTGAAAAAATTATTTTTCTTTTAAACTAAGAATTTGTTCTTCGACTCATGTATCCATTAATCCATATCCAGCCAGAGAAATCTGGCACTCTGTCTGTAGGCTCCCCCTTAACTCCAAGGCTGTCATTTCAGAGAATAAATTCTAAGCAAATGCAAAAATGGAAACCACTTGTTTTTCTATGCATTGAGGGCTTTTCAGTTGCATGATTTGCATTCACAGCTTCAGCTTTCATAGCGGAATATAAATTTCCTGGTTTTGGCTTCAAGTTTGTGCAGTGGGCTATTCATGCTCCATTTCAGCACCAACATCCCACAGAGATACATGACTTCGAAATTTCTAGACTATAAGGACCAAGCAGAAGCAACAGTTAATGAATTAGTATCTAGTGCATTTCAGGGGGCTTGGAAATAAAAGCTCAAAATTTGGCTAGGAAAAAAAAAAACCAACAAAAATTAAAACATACAACAGATGAAGATGAACTATGCTCACAAGGGAGTGAAGTAATAGCACCTACATCGTTGTGATGCTAAACATTTGGCAGTGTTTTCTGTTTACCACATAGGAGCCACTGGACTCCTTGACCATGGTAAGGAAAGGAGTCATAAGAGCAATCACTGTGCTTGTGAAGGAAACAGAGAGTTTGTATTTGAGGCTCAATCTTACTTTCATTGAATTGACAGTGAAAGAATTCAGTGGCAGAAGGATGAGGTTCTTCAGACGTTTCCTTGTCCTCACGTCACCTTGCTCCCCTGAAGCAAAGCTGCACAGTTCACCCCTTCCGAAGAACTGACTTAAAGTCTGTTGTACAAGCCAACCAAGACCAGAAATTATAAAATTCACATACAATCAACAGCTCAAGGCGGTCTCTCCATTCTTCCCATAATGGGTCATCTACCCACATCATCCACTGTTAATTGGCATTAATACTGAATTGTGACTGACTCTACAGCTCTTGTTACAGTTTGGGCAGAGCACCAGCTGGTGCTAGCGTAATACCAAAAACATAGAAAAGCCCCAAGAGGAGATTGAGTTTGGCTGTCCGCTGAGGAATTTTGTTGAAGCTCTGACTCCGAAACTGCCTCTCCAGTGAAAATGCCATCGGGATGGTGAGTAGCGGCAATGCCATGCTGATGGTATAGCGTGTGGCCAGCACACAGAAAATCAGGTAGGGCAAGAAGAGCAGCACAGTGTAGAGAACATAGGAGAACGCAGGGCCGATGAGGATAGCCAAGGTGACAATACCCGCCTGCCGGTCAGACTCCATGTCTCGTGTGTTGTTGCTGTGCAGGATGGCCTCAGTACTGAGAGCTAGTGGGATAGCGTAGAGCAGTGGTGAGACAGACAGATAACCAACCTGCACAGCATGGGCAAACATGACGGCCAGGGGCCCAAAGGTGATCAGGATCACCACGTCTCCAAGTGCAACATATTTAAATCCAATTCCTGTGGCAAGACACAAGAATGAAATGAAGCATCGTCAAACTCTAATGATAGAAGAGAATAGATAATATAACAGATCAGTCCTTCCCACAGAAATATTGTAAAACGACCACGCACACGTAGCTATGGCTGAAAAGCATATTTTCTCTTTTTTCCAAAGGTAATAAAGGAAATACAGCTTCTGAATTTCTCCAGTCAAACAATGTAACAGAAACTAAGGACCAGGTTCTAAAACCCATCTTCACATCTAGAAGTACCTATTTCTGCAGAAATCTATAGAAATAAGGTACTCTTTAGTGTGATCATGCATCCTAGAACCTGATCCTGAAGAAATATATAAAATGCTTAGAACAAAACCCAAAACTGACACGGTTCTTTCAAAGAAACTAACATAACTGTTTGAAAGTTTGACAGTTTGAAACTGAGTTTGTTTTTCTTTTCCTAATAATTATGTTTGTATCTACCCAACACAGGAAGACAATAAAAATATCCTCCTCTTATTAAGAACAAACACAAACTGTTCTAAATTCACAATGAAACTTCATCTAGTGAATAACAACAAAACATTCCAAAATAAAGTTACAGATTCCACCAATGGAAAAGAACATATGCAGTGAGCCATACTGCTGAGGGATACGAGATACACATCACAAAAAATTTCAGCAATAGTTCTGATGAGCATCTAAAGCCACATATGTAAATAACAATATCTCAACAGCACTTTCCAACTGAAGAACTTAGCGTGCCTCTTCCCACACCTTCCCCAACAATCAGTGGCAAAGAATACAAGTTTATGTACCAGTACTCCAGGAAATACCACCAAATGTTTTTATGGCAGTTAATTAGATAGATCACTTGCATCTTCTAGAAACCCTTGACAAGTCAGCTAATTCTGTCACGTTTACATTCAGATTCACAGCAAACGGGATGCAGCGCTTACCTCCAGTATAAAGGAAGGAGCTGGAAAGTCCTCCAAAGTAAATCAGGGCCAGGTGCTCCAGCTTGAGTGTTGAGACAGCGTAGAGCCCAGCAGCACAGATACAGCCCACAGTATAAAGGAAGACTCCAAACCGGACTACGTCCTGAGGCTCCAAAATCTGGTCCACCAAAGTCCTGTCATCGCTCTTCTTGTGATCGATGCCTTTGGAAAAGTCATAGTAGGTATTCACCAAGTTGCCGGCTCCGTGCACAGCCAGGACGGTCACGGCGCTTCCCACCAACAGCCCTGGGTGTAGCGCTCCCTCGGACCGGTATGCCAGAGCGCTGCCGAGGGCCACGGGGGTGAGGGAGGCACTGAAACTCCAAGGTCTGAGCGCCAGCACATAGGCCGCACACTTCTGCCTCCAGGTGCCGGGGGGGGCCCTCTCAGCGCCCGCCAGCGCGGCGCCGGCGCCGTTCCTCTCGCTCCCTCGGGGGCTCTCAGCGCTAATGCTGATCTTCTGCACCAGGTCTCCCGGCCCCATGCTCTCCCCGCCGCCCCGTCTCACAGCAGCAGCACCTAGAAGGGGAAGGGCCGCGCGTTAGCCTGGCCGCCGCCGCGGGGCCCAGCGGGGAGGGGGCGCCGCCGCCATGGCCGCGCGGGCAACGCCTGAGGGGGAGGCGCGCGCCGCCCTTACCCGCTTGACGGGCGCCTGCCCCGCTGCGCGCGCGCGCCCCAACCGCCAGCGCCCCGCGCGCCCCAACCGCCGGCCTGCCGCGCGCCTGCGCCCAACGGCCGCTCCCGCCCCTCCTCACCGCCCCCGCGCCGCCATGGCCTCGCGCAGGGGGTTCCGCGGAGGGTCGCGTACCAGAGCAGCACCCGAGCGATTCGCCGGCACCTCCCGGCGCCCGCTGTAAACATTAAACGGTCCACGTCATCACTCAGGGCTGCGAGAGGTCACTCTGAAGCACACCCCACCACTGCTATACGCGCCATGACGGCAACGGAGCGCCTACAGCCGGGCGCCGCCCCGGCTGCCCTTGGTTCTGTCATGGGCAGCCGGACACATTTCAGCGACGCACACCGGGCGCGGCACTGCACCGCGCTACTCCCTCCACGCATGCGCACACAGCGCACGGGCTTTACGGGAGGGCGGAAGCCAGCCGGCGCCTGGAAGGTGGGCCTAGCGTGGACTTTTCACCAATCGAGCACGCCCAGCGGTTCCATTGGTCATCTCTACTGCCACTCGCTCCCGGCTGGCTTGATGATTGGCCGGGAGGCGACGGTCTCTCCTTGCGGTTCCATGGGAGAAGGGGCGGAGCTGCGAGCGCTCCTTCCCTTTTGCTCTTTTTCTACTGGTCAGAGGCGGTGCCTATCAAAGTCCTTCTGGGAGGCTATTGGCCAGCAGCGGCTCGCCGGTCCGGCAGGCGCGGGGGAGGGGAGGGCGCGGGGCCCGGATCGGGGGAGCCGGCGGCGGTCGGGGCGGAGGCGGTGAGTGCGGCTCCGGAGCCTCCTCTCAGCATCGCCTTCCCCTTCCCCTCACCTCCCGTCACGGCCCTCCCCGCGCGCTCCCGCCTCAGCGCCCGCCGGGCTGGCGCCCTGCGCCCTGTCAGCGGCACCGGCGCTCCCGCGGGCGTCTCGGCCCCGCGCCGCGGCTCCCCGCCCGGACCAGCCTGCCCGAGCACCCCGACCCCGCGGCGTTGCCGCTAGAGGCCCCGCGCCCGCCCCGGCGGCAGYGCCCGCCCTGCACTGCCTCACCCCTCCCTCGCTCCCGGCCTGTGGAAGGACGGCGGGGGGATCCCCCGCGGGCTCGGGCCTGCCGGCTCCTGCCCGCTGGCTGTCGCGTCCCTCTGCGAGTGCGGCTGCGAGGGAGCCCCCGCGCAGGGACACCCCGGCCGGCGGTGATGGGGCCGCAGCCGGCTCTCTTCGTCCGGGGGAGCTTCTCCTGGCTGCCAGCCGCGGGGAAGCCCTGAAGCCACCTCACCCTGTAATCTCGGTGGATCTTTGTGACGGCATGGGGGTTATTTGGGGAAGAAGGAGTTGAAGTTTTGGTGCCTTGTGTCGCTCTGGGCCCTTCTGTCAAGTGCTCGGTTTGGGCTTATGTAACCTGAAAATCGGGGGGTTCAAACCTCTGAAATATTTTCCATATAAAGAAAGACTCATGAGAAAGTTTGGTTACATGTCATGATAGTAAACGTCCTGTTCCAATGATTGGTGTTGCTATAAGTAGACTTCCCATCTCTAAATATCTACTGGAGAATGTAACACTTGCCAGGCCCCGAGTGCTGAGTCTTCCTTGTGTTGGCACAACACTAGAATTTCTGTGGAGAAACTTGGATGAAAGTGTTCAAGGAGGGGTCTGATATGATAATGATATAATCATGGGAATGATTGTGCCTACTTATTATAGGGTAATTGTAAACCCTAATCTGACCCTGCTATTTTTCAGCTATTGCATGACCCTTGATTTAGAATTAGATCACCATGGGGTCGGGCACCTGACCTACTGGAGCATATTTTGGTATTTGAGGAACTAGAGAGCAAATAGGCTGGGAGTCAAGATATTATGTGGTGATACAGTTTTATCACAGGGTTGTAAAGCCTAAGGAATATAGTCGTTACTTGTAATTTTATGCTCTACTGGCACAGCATCCTTGCATGCAGTGGGATGTGTGTTTTGGAAACAGGCAGCAGGGGCAGCATTAAGAAAGAAGCTCAGAGATTTCAATAGCTGAAAGCGGTAAAAAAAAATGTCTCTCTGAAGAACTTACAGGACTTGATGCCCCCGAGCCCCAACATACCACCATCATGTCGGGCACTGTGTCCATTCTCCAACAATTTGCCAATGGCTTGAAGAGTCGCAGTGAAGAGACGAGGGCGAAAGCTGCCAAGGACTTGCAGCATTATGTCACCATGGAGCTCCGCGAAGTGAGTGCTGCAAATGAGATAATTTATCCTTGTTTGTTGTATGAGTGTAGGGCACTGGCTGGGTACTTTGGGGATGGAGATTTTTGGAATATGGAAGCTGGTCTTAGAGAGGAGGTGGGGCATAGCAGGGAGCTTACCTTTGCCCCAGCATGTAGGAGAGGTGAGAGAGTTAGTGACACACATGGGTGGTCAAGCACCAGAAGAAATAAACTTGACACATCTAGGGCACAAAGAAGAGAGACTGTTTTGTGTTTGT
Source organism: Phoebastria nigripes (assembly GCA_035582835.1). Lineage (NCBI taxonomy): Eukaryota > Metazoa > Chordata > Aves > Procellariiformes > Diomedeidae > Phoebastria > Phoebastria nigripes. The sequence continues at coordinate 5,898,906 of JAYKAV010003044.1, read as the reverse complement.
AATGTATGGTTGATTTAATTTCTTTCTGTTTAAGTCACCTAAGAAGCATTGTCTTTATGGAGGTTTTGCGGGCAGGAAGGAAGGAAAGAATGCTAAAAGCTGATTTGAACTTTTTCCTTTTGCAGATGAGTCAGGAAGAATCTACCAGGTTTTATGATCAGCTGAACCATCACATATTTGAGCTGGTCTCTAGCTCTGATGCAAATGAAAGGAAGGGTGGCATTCTGGCTATAGGTGAGTGAAAGTGCTTAATGCCTCTGGTGAGTTTTCTCTTCATKCATCTATCTTTAGGGACAGATTTTCAAAAGGAATGAGCTTTTATAATTGGGGCCTTATGTCTGACTGCTCAGTACGCTGGGTGCGTGCTAGTTGCTGGGCTCTGAAAATCTGTCTGTAAGTGTCAGCATGGGAGCTGCTGAGTGCTGAGAGTGGCTGAAAACCTGGTGCTTAATGGGCCCTGAGCTCTTCCGGGAGTCGAGCATCAAATGTGAGTGCTGAGCACATGAAAATTCTGTTCTTGAGCTCCGCTGAGAACAGTTTGTGCTGTCCATTTGTATGTATCAGGGTGGGCTGACTTTCTCAACTCTCTTCTGTCTGAGGAGATTGATTCTTGTTATTTAAATTTACCTGGCTCAATAGCAGCAGCTTCCATCCCTGGGAGGGGCTCACATAGCTTCTGCTTTGATTCTGATCAGCTGCTCCATCAGTTGCTCTGGTTGTGCTTTCACTGTGACATGGCAGAGCTGCCTGCATTTTGACTCTTAGGGAAATCAGCTTGCATAAATACTTTGCCTTCCAAACAAGTAGCCTGTGTTGTAGCAGTTACTTCTTTAATAACCTAATAGGAGGTGCTTATGGTTTAGGCTCACAGACATAGTCATCCAATCCCAACGTGTTTGAAGACAGCGGAAGTCCCTTAGCTAGAGAAATCTTTGTTGACAAGATCTGATTTTAAGCTGACAGTATCACTTTAAAATTGTTTCTGTGAATTTAGTGCTGTTGAAAGGTGCCGGCTTGACAACCCTGGACACTGATGGCCTCTTTATCTACAGAGCAGGTACAACCCAGGCACCGGCAGTGAAAGCTTCCGCCATGCTGCCGCCTGCCAAGGTGCCTCCACCCTGGCCGGGAGAGACCATCTCTAGGGCTGAGGGGGAGAGCAATTTCCTTGGTCCATTCAGTCTTTGACTTCTCTACTGAGGCGGACCAGCCGTAGTAGTTGCATGTGGATGGATGCCTTTCTATTGGGAATGGGTCTGTGATCCCAGGGTGGATTTTTTTTTTTTTTTTTTTTAAACTAAAAATGGGGAAAATCTATGAAGCTACTGGATGCATTTTCCTGCCCACTTAACAAGTTCAGGTTCGAAAGAATGGTGTCCCTTTCCTATTGCTTGATTTTTTTTTTTTTTTTCCTGTGGATTTTCAGTTTAGGAGGAGTTAATGGGAATCTTTAAGGAATGGATAGGGAATACTAACCTTATCCAGGGATTACCTACTGTCTGCCTCACTGACTCTTAGGGAGAACCTACAGCATTGCTCCCTTTCTCTACAGCAAGCCTTATCGGTGTTGAAGGAGGTAACGCCACCCGTATCGGCAGGTTTGCCAACTACCTGAGGAACCTCTTGCCATCCAATGACCCTGTTGTAATGGAGATGGCCTCCAAGGCTATTGGGCGGCTTGCGATGGCTGGTGACACCTTCACAGCTGAGTATGTGGAGTTTGAGGTGAAACGAGCTCTGGAATGGCTGGGAGCTGACAGGAATGAAGGTCGAAGACATGCAGCTGTAAGTGATCTTTTTTTGTCTTCATGTGTCTTGGAATGGAATGGTTAGGATTAGTTAACAGTGGTAGGAGATGTGCACAGAAAGCTGTGGGAAAGCTCTGATCAGGATCAGAACGGCTGCCAGTCCATGTCTGAGAATCTGTGATGCTCTCGTGGCAGATATAGTGCTGCTTCATTGCTTCTGCCTTAGCCCAGTGACTAAAGAAGATTGAGACACCATTGTGCTAGGAACTGTAAAAGTATGGAGCTGGAAACAGCTCAGGCTCAGAGACATTACAGTCTAAATAAATGGATACTACGGTCTAGAAATTACGAGGTTTGTCTATGGGTGCTCATCCTCACAGATTGTTACTGTTGCTCTCCTCACCTCCAGGTCCTTGTCCTGCGTGAGCTGGCAATCAGCGTGCCTACCTTCTTCTTCCAACAAGTACAGCCATTCTTTGACAATATATTTGTGGCTGTGTGGGATCCCAAACAGGCCATCCGAGAGGGAGCTGTTTCTGCCTTAAGAGCCTGCCTTATCCTCACCACTCAACGGGAGCCAAAAGAGATGCAGAAGCCCCAGTGGTACAGAGTAAGAAAAGAACTTTGTTCTGAAGCAGCTCCTCATAATGCAATGCAAATGATCAAGTACCAGTTTTTAGAAGAGCTGTCTAAGCTAAGAACCTGTGTCACCTTTGTCAGTATGTCTGATTGTCAGTAGAAAACTGCCTCACCTTGAAACGGTTGAAAATATATGGCTTACAAAATGAGTAGTTCCTTTAGCCCACTGTAACAGTAAGCAAGAGACTTAATTCCATCAAGAATCCATTGCTCTATCTGCGGCTCATTTTCAGCTGTTGAGCCTGACCTAGTTTTACAGCCATGCAATCATCTATCTATTGTCATCTCTTACTAGCAATGGTTTTATTAGTGTAGATAAAACATGAGTGAAAAAGGTAGGGATTCTTTTGTCTGAACCTTAGCTTTGCTGCCATTGTCGCATGAATTCAAGCTTCATAATATCAAATAAGGTTTGGACAGTGCAGTCAAATGTTGTGAACTTGGATTCCTCATAGTCAAATATGTGATGCAGATATTGATGAAGTTTATACCATGGCATGGTTGACTGGCTGTTTGATTAGTGCTGTTGAAAATGCTCTGTAGCAGAGTCCACAACTTCTGCGTAGATCTGAATTTTGTGGTGTTATACTCTGTTATTACTCAGTTGAGGTTTGTGGCCACTCTTGGAAAATTACAGGACATCAGCAACTCTTGACTGGCAGTACTACTTTATTTCCACAGGCTTTGTTTCTGCATGATCACTGAGATTTTTTTTTTTTTTTCCCCCCTCCCCAAGCATACATATGAAGAGGCTGAGAAGGGCTTTGATGAGACTTTGGCCAAAGAGAAAGGAATGAACCGTGATGACCGAATCCATGGTGCCTTACTGATCCTCAATGAGCTAGTGAGAATCAGCAGTATGGAGGGAGAGGTGAGCAAATGAACAAGATAGGGGGATTATGGCTTTTGGTTGCCAGATTGATTGACAATGTGTAGCAACTCAGCAACCTGTGGAAAATACCCCATTGTGTTTGAAATGGGGTTGTTGGGCTGAAAAGTCATCTGAACATGGAGTCAGAGCATTGATTATTACAAATTGAAGTGTGTCAGAGAAATAACAGCAACAAGTTTGGGCTGAGTTGTTATTAAGCTCTGATGGAAATGCTATTAACTGGATTAATTACAATGAAAAAGATTTTTATATAGAATGAGGATTCTCTGTTGCATGTTTTGCTGGATTTTGCTTAGTTGATGTTTTACAGCCATTTGGATATCAATTATACAGGATGCTGCTCAGGAGATTTGGGTAGCACTGTGTTGGGAATCTCTTATTCAGCTACTTTTTTTTTTTTTTCTTTTTTAAAAAACATGCTTTTCTACTTTGTCCAGCGCCTTAGAGAGGAGATGGAAGAGATCACTCAGCAGCAGCTTGTGCATGACAAGTACTGCAAAGACCTGATGGGCTTCAGTACCAAACCTCGCCACATCACTCCCTTCACTAGCTTCCAGTCTCTTCAGCCCTCTCAGTCAAATGCTTTGGCTGGTCTTCTGGGGTACAGTGCCCACCAAGGAATCATGGGTTTCGCAACCTCACCTGTCCCAGCAAAGTCTACGTTGGTAGAAAGTCGATGCTGCAGGGATCTAATGGAAGAGAAGTTTGATCAAGTAAGTGTTTGGTCTTCAACTTGTCCACCAACATTTACAACACTGGTTCTTGTAGAGCAATTGTCCTCTGTGTCCTTACTTAGCAGGCAATACTGCCTAGTATTGAATTGAGGCATCGAAACTCATTAATTATATGTGTCCTGGCTTTGTCACTGTCTTCTCTTAGAGCAAATGATTTACTTTCTTTGGAAGCAGTCTTAATTATCCATCTTTCTAATGGATTCTGAAGCCAAGTGTCAGTAGAATGCCGTAAAGCACCCAGGTAATAAACATTCATGTATTACTGCCAATAGCCATCCTTCAAAGCCCAATCTCTCTCCTTTCAGGTGTGCCAGTGGGTTCTCAAGTGCAGAACCAGCAAAAATTCTTTGATCCAGATGACGGTTCTCAATCTGCTACCACGGCTGGCAGCTTTCCGTCCTTCAGCATTCACAGGTGACAAGACAGATGGTTGSATGTTAGAAGTGTTGCTGAAATTGGGCTGGAAGTTATCCAGCTCTCTTTGGTCCAGATGAGCTTGTGCAGGCAATGCAGCAGTACAAATGTGGTGCTTGTAAGATGAGCAAATTCCTCTGTGGGAGGATAGTCTTTTTTTTCTGAATAAGTGTGACTTGATATCTGATGCCAAAATGTTGCTCTGAGGAAGAAAATGGATTGAAAACTATTGTCTGAATTCTGTGATCAATACCATAAGAGATAGAACCTCCTTTTTGTTTTTTTCCTCGGTATGTCAGACTTAGGGTTGAACTCTGCTCTCTTGCTCCCACTCAATGTATCCCAAATATTATCAGCAGAGTTGTCTTCCTTTTTCTCTGTTGCATGTGCCAGGAAATACCAAGTAAAAATGGGAAATACCTGCCAGCTTTAAAGCAGTTCAATTGACTTATCAAGCAAGCTTAGGAGAGCATCAGAGTTGGAGACAAGTCACCAGGCTGCTCTAAGTGGGTTGGAACAAACTGTTGTGTTATTCCAAATTTCCAATCAATCACTATAAAAACAAGATGCTTGGATCTTATTTGTCTATGTCTATAGAACCTGTTGCAATGTTTTTTTTTTTCTCATACCTCTTTTATTTTGGTGATTTTTTTAAAGAAAGCCTTCTGGGCTTTGAAAATTTTATTATATGGTGACATGTGTTTGCCGCTGCTCATGTCAGCAAATTTTATATGGCTGTGTCTGTTCCCTAGTTTTATACTTGTAAAGGTTTAGTTGCAAATGTGATGCAACTATGTAAACCTAAATGAGTTCCAATATCTGTATTGTTTTCTCTTGTGGGCAGCTGATCAGTATCTTCCAGACACCATGAATCATGTTCTCAGCTGTGTGAAGAAGGAGAAGGAGAGAACAGCAGCCTTCCAGGCCTTGGGTTTGCTTTCTGTGGCTGTGAGATCCGAGTTTCAAGCTTACCTGCCAAAAGTCCTTGAAATCATAAAAGCAGCTCTTCCACCAAAGGACTTTGCCCACAAGTAAGTACGTGAAGGTTAGAGGAAGAAACTGAAACACCTCTTCTTTGTATAATTTTTGTGATGTGGGATCAAATTATTGTATTAAAATCAGAGGTATTTCTGTAAGACTGATAACACGGAAGTGGGATGAGGAAAGATGTTTGAAAAATAGCAGCTCCTCTTAATTAACTTTTATGTGGTCCCTTTCCAGGAGGCAGAAGTCTGTGCAGGTTGATGCCACAGTCTTCACCTGCATTAGTATGCTGGCACGAGCCATGGGACCCAGTATCCAGCAGGACATCAAAGAGCTTTTGGAACCTATGCTGGCTGTGGGCCTGAGGTAAGCACAAGGCACGGGAGCATATTTTTCTGTTAGCCACTGGATGGCGTTGTTGGCCATACAGAATGAGACCTTGAAAGTCTTCAGATTGATAAAGAAGATTATTGCTTTTAAATGATCTTTCAGAAGATCAGAACAGCTCTTTCAGAAGAATAATGTTTTAAGTGTTAATGTGTCTGAGTTACTTAAGAGCATTGGTCTCTGTGTAAAGAAATCTTTTTGTAGAACAACTAGTGATTTCAAAAGCAACCTCCTTTACTTTCCACTATTCAAACACATTTGGCAACAGCCTGCAAAAATTTAGAAAGCCTCTGAAGGCCAGCAGATTTCTGCCACATCAAATTATCAGGGAGGGAGAACTGAAGCGCTGAATATTTGCTCCTAGCTTCTTTCACCTTTGGAGCTGACAGTTCCTATTGGAAATTTCCTAGCTCATGAAGCTGTTAGTATGGGAGGGTATGGAGAAAGTATCCAGGTAGCACAAAGCTGTTTAGATTAGATTAATGTTACCATCTAGAAGTGAATTTAGTTGCCCTTGTGTCTAAAAGGCACAAGTATAAGGGATCACTTAGATCTGTAACAGTATTCTAGTAATATTGCCTATTGTAGCAGTATTCTAGCAATGTGTGCTGCAGTCCTGGCAGTTTGCTCACCAAGTTCATACAAGAAGGTCATCTCATGTGCCTGAGTTCACATGAGGACCCTYGTGCTCTGCTGGCAGGTGTTGCTGTGATGTGTGAATGCCCACAATTATCTTCTGATAGGCAAAGGCATAAACAAAAGGGTGAAATATGTACCTCATTGTTTCTGTTCGAATGACTATCTGCCTGCTTCTTGCCCTCAGCCCTGCTCTAACAGCTGTGCTGTACGACTTGAGTCGTCAGATCCCCCAGCTAAAGAAGGATATCCAGGATGGGCTGCTGAAAATGCTCTCCCTTGTTCTAATGCACAAGCCTCTGCGACACCCAGGCATGCCAAAAGGCCTTGCCCACCAGCTTGCCTCCCCTAGCCTCACCAACATCCCAGAGGCCAGTGATGTGGGTAGCATCACCCTTGCCCTTCGTACACTGGGTAGCTTTGAGTTTGAAGGTAAGGTGAAATACCGGAAGCAGGGGGCCGAGGGGTATGGGATATAAACACTACTGCATTGGAGTAGAGTACAAGTAGCAGGAAAACTGAGAGCACTTTCTTTTAAACTCCTTTTCCCTGGTAAGACCAGTAATTGAGGTGTAATCCTGTGTTAAACTCCCCATCTTCTTCTTTCTAGGCCACTCTCTGACTCAGTTTGTTCGGCACTGTGCAGACCACTTTCTGAACAGCGAACACAAGGAGATCCGGATGGAAGCAGCCCGCACTTGCTCTCGCTTGCTCACACCTTCCATCCACTTGATCAGTGGTCATGCCCATGTGGTCAGTCAGACGGCAGTGCAGGTTGTGGCTGACGTTCTCAGCAAACTGCTTGTGGTTGGAATAACCGACCCAGGTTAGTGTGGGGTTCAAACTACCACATGTTAATTTTAGCACGTCAGCAGGTCATGATACTAAGGTTGTGGTAGAATTTGAACATATTTGCCACTACCTTAAGCTGTCATTCTTTGCAAATTAAAAAGGCCTCCCAGTTTCTCTTCTCAGATCTTGATTTTTGAGATATTAATAGAACACTTGTGCAAAATGCTCAAACTGTGCCCTTGGTAATCCTTTGAACTAGGTGGAGCCCTGAGACTTCTTTTGCTGCTGTTCTATGTCATGGCCTTCAACTTTGTAGTTTGGGAACGGATTGGTCCCTTCCGTTGAATCTTCCTACTTGATTTTTTTATTCTTTAAGTTGCAATATGGTAACCTGAGATGAGTTCATTTTCTGCACACTGCCTCCAAATGTGCCACTTGTAGATGCAAGAGGTTGGCATTGTACTGGTCTGGGTATTGGGGCAGTACTGAGCAGCACTGAATCTGTTGGGCTGACCTACCACATTTCTCATGCGTAAAACACTGATGTATAGTGTCTCATGCTGGGGAAGCTCTCAACATTTCCCTGAGATTGTGAAGAATTTTTGAGGCCAGTTTGTGAATAAGGACAATAATAAGAACAGGAGTTTACTGCATTTAAAGAGAAACAAATGTGTTCTTGCAGACCCTGATATACGTTTCTGTGTGTTGGCTTCTCTGGATGAGCGATTTGATGCTCATCTTGCCCAGGCGGAAAATTTGCAAGCTCTTTTTGTGGCCCTGAATGATCAAGTATTTGAAATCCGAGAGCTGGCCATTTGTACCGTGGGTCGCCTGAGCAGCATGAACCCTGCTTTTGTCATGCCTTTCCTGCGCAAGATGTTAATCCAGGTAATGAAGAGGGATGCCTGCAGTGAAAATAGAGTACTTGGTATTGAGATTAAGATGGTGTTAAAGAACTGGGCTATCTAGCTGTAGTGAATGTGTGGGAGAGTGGGGGAATATCTCCCTTCTGGAAAATATTTATTACCCAGCTTAGTGGTTTCAGGAAGTCTTTTTTAATGATAGATGTTTGGACTGAAGCTCTAAGGATGTATTAGAAAGGAGAGGATAGCAGTCATTATTTCACCCCACATTCATCATGCTGGGGTGCTTTCCATCTGTATTGAGGAAGAATGTTCTGTGCTTCTTTTAGGTGAATGGATGGCACCACTTCATAAACGTAGATGGTTTTGGAGCCATCTATTCAGTTTTATGCTAATTAATTTTAGCTTCATTTAGACATAAATGACTGGATGGAGTGTAAATGTAGAACACCCTTTACAAGTGCTGAGATTTTTTTTTTTTTCTTTCTGTGGTCATTGGACATGAGAGGAGGAAATCCAAAGAATTTTTGCCTACCTTTATTTGCCCTGTTCTCATGCTTCCATTGTCTTTTCTGCAGATTCTCACAGAGCTGGAACACAGTGGTGTTGGCAGGATTAAAGAGCAAAGTGCCAGGATGTTGGGTCACCTGGTTTCTAATGCTCCACGCCTCATTCGTCCGTATATGGAGCCTATTCTTAAGGTAGAGTCTCTGTACATTTCCTGGTGACTTTGGAGTGAGGTGATACAGCAAGTGGATACATGACCATCAGGAGATGCAGTTCTTTCGCTTCATCATAGCAGGAAAAAATCACATTGGTGTGGAAGTTACCCACAGTAATGCATGTATGCGACAGTGTAGCCTAACTTGATTCTGGATTTGCATAAAGTTTGTGAAATGAAAGTTTCATTTACTGTTGAAATGCTCACCATGATGCAAGTTGAGCCCCTATGGAATCAATTTCAGGTGTAAACAAAAGGAAAGATCATTTTGAGTGTTGTATGTACAGCAAAGAGTCTTCTAAACACATTCTAATTTGTTTCTCTGTCACCTACCAGGCACTGATTGTGAAACTGAAAGATCCTGATCCGGATCCAAATCCAGGGGTGATTAACAATGTCCTAGCTACCATAGGGGAGCTTGCACAGGTAAGAATACTGCAGCTATCTCTTTGCCATTCTTGTCAGTTGTTAAGCTCTTGGCAATGCTAGATGAAGGACTTTGATTTTTGTCTTTCAATAGGTCAGTGGGCTGGAGATGAGGAAGTGGGTGGATGAGCTCTTCATTATAATTATGGACATGCTACAGGACTCCTCCCTGCTGGCTAAAAGACAAGTAAGTGTTTGACAATTGCACTAAACTTGCCATCTGCTGTGACCAAAGCTGTAACGAAATATCCCTGTGTCCCACCATAGCTGCTAAAATGAACCTTTAAATCGCTCACGTCTCTTTTGTGGAGTGTATGGTCACACTCGTGGCACACAGGTCAGGGATTGCAGCGCATGTCTGTTGTGACATAGTACAGAATTGTGAAAGGAAAAGAAGGAGGGGAAAAAAAAAGAAGAAGCAGCAGTTTTTATTGGAGGGCTTGGACTCACTGAATTGAATACCTATTTGAATTGTATCTCTGAGTGAGGGCAATTATGGCAGTCAGAGTCTAACAAATTGTTGATTATTACTTTCTTTACTATTGCTTATTAAAAAACACTCTTTATAGAGGCTTTCAAACCATGGACTAGGGTTTGCAGTGTGATTGTAAAATGCTCAAAGAAACTTTACAGAAGTTGAATGACTGATGGATCAGGAGATTGCCTGGTCAAAACTAATCTTCTCTGGGCTTGATCTTTCCAGGTGGCTCTTTGGACACTGGGACAGCTTGTGGCCAGCACTGGTTATGTGGTGGAACCATACAGGAAGTACCCAACTTTGCTGGAGGTGCTTCTGAACTTCCTGAAGACTGAGCAGAACCAGGGCACCCGCAGAGAGGTATGAATGTGAAGCTATCACATAACCATTTCTAAAAGTTTTTTGGGGGGAGAGAGTTGTCAAATAAATGTGTCTGCATAGATTCCGTATGGGGGGGCAGGGAGGGAGGCGAAAGATCATTGTTGTGGCTGATAGAAGTACAATAAGCAGAATTAAGAGGGTGAACGTGTTGAGTCAGCGAAATGGCCTCCAGCCATTGAATGGAAAGCATTGATGTTTTTTCCAGGCAGTCACTTTAGTTCCAGATCTTCTTTTTTTAATCCTTAGGACTTTTCCAAACATGTGGGTTCATGTGTTGACTTTTTCCTTGCTGATGAAGTTGTGATGAATTTTCTTTTTCTTTCTGTCTTATCAGGCTATTCGTGTGTTAGGGTTGCTGGGTGCTTTGGACCCTTACAAACACAAAGTGAACATTGGCATGATTGATCAGTCACGAGATGCTTCAGCCGTCAGCCTCTCAGAGTCCAAATCCAGCCAGGATTCTTGTAAGCATCTGAATTTCTTTCAAGTGAATAGCTTTATAATCTACAAACAGGTCTTGATTTTTTTTTTTTTTTTTTTTTTTTTTTTTTTTTTTTTTTTTTTTTTTTTTTTTTTTTTTTTTTTTTTTTTTTTTTGTTGTTACCAGTTTGTCTCCTCTTCTTAGCAAATTATTAGTGTATGTGTTTTCACCTAACACTTGGGTGCTCCTGAGTGCACCTAATACTAGGGTGCTTTGAGACCATTTAATATGTAGCTTGTGACACCACCTTCTTTCTCCTAGCGGACTACAGTACCAGTGAGATGTTGGTGAACATGGGAAACCTCCCTCTGGATGAGTTCTATCCAGCTGTCTCGATGGTGGCACTGATGAGAATTTTTCGAGACCAATCCTTGTCCCAACACCACACTATGGTAGTTCAGGCCATCACCTTTATTTTCAAATCTCTTGGGCTGAAGTGTGTGCAGTTCCTGCCCCAGGTCATGCCAACGTTCCTTAATGTAATACGGGTTTGTGATGGTGCCATCCGAGAGGTGAGTGTACTAGGGACCACTCCTTCTTCCTTCCTGTTCCACTGCCCTAACATAAGAATCCATTTTTTAGAAGAGAATGCGACTGGCTTTGGGCATTGCTGTGCTATGTGTTGCTGCCAAGCATGCTGCAGAAGTGAGGTTCAGCTTTGCTTTTTCTCTATTGTGAGCATTTGGTAGAATATCCAGTGGAAACAATTTTTCTGCTTCTTATTGAAACAGCTGCTTCTGAGCGTAATCCTTAGAAGGCCAATATTTGATTCTGTTTTTTTATCAAGCTGGTCTTGTTCAGGAAAACAGCCTGTGCAGCTTCCAGAGCTTTCAGTGGTCTCTGCATTAATGTACTGTTGCAAACAGTATTATTAAATAATAGAGGTAGATTTTTTTAGATTTCTGATGCAACCATGTACTTTGGCTCATCTCTGAGAGGGAAAATTCAATTTGCTACAGTCTGCTAATGTTCAGAGCAGTGTGGGTGGTGATTCCACAGCAGTGCTTTCTCTTCCTTCCCACTTAAGTTTCAGTTTTAGAAGGAAATGAGAATTGTGTGAAGAGAATAATGGGCTTAAAGTTCACTTAACCAGAGATGGCTGCTGTTTGCCAAGCCTTTTCCTCAGGCAGCTGAAAATAATCTCTGGGGTGGGAAGGGCAGTTGGTACTAGTTATTGGTACTGTGTTTTATAGGTGGGATGGGTGCTCCCTTAGCAGAATCCCAACCCTGCTATAGAACCGCTGTTTTCTCCCAGACTGAACTACTACTCAGATTGGAAGGAAAACATCTCACACGCCTGGGTTGGCCGAACTCCTAGACCTGACTGATCTAACTTGCTTGAAAGCTATGCAGTTGTGCACACTCTGTTTAAAAATTTTCAGGTAAAAGAAGATGGTGAAAGTGTACTGGGGAGAAGAGCTGAGGTGGGTACGCGTGACACTAAAGCCTAAAGGAGGCAGGTCCTTGTCCTATATGTAAGCATCCTCTCACTACACCAAAAAAAAGGCACAGTACAGGAGCTCAGGGTTCATTTTTGGTAAATGTAGGTGTACTGCTTTCACTACAGTAGCTGATGTTATTTCTTACTTAGTTTTCACAAAAATCTGTTGTCTCTTTTTCTGAGCTCCACTTTGTATTTTGTCGCTATAGTCTTCAAATACTGCATGAAGAAATGAAATTTAATACATGATAACTTAACATCTTCCTATTTTCCTAGAGGAAGAAAAGACTATATACATTTATTTTGTGGACAAAGTGATTTAACCCACATTATTTCACACCAATCTCAAAAGTAAATTCATTGTCATGAGTGAGTGCATAAGATTGTATTGGGGCAAAAGGAATTGCAAAACTGTCATAGTATATCCGAATAAAATTGTCTCAGTCAAAATTCTTCTATGGTACAATCAACTATCTTTCAAAAAAATGTGGTATTTCTGGCAAGGACCAAACTCTCTTCCCCAGTAACTTTTCACCAATATATCTTGGTGGGGATGGGAAAGAGTACAGAAAGAGTATCTTAAAATGTGTGCCAGTTTGGTTTACAGGCAGGGGGAAAAGATTAGGGGCTGAATTTTTGGAAGCATCCTTCAAACCTAAATTACAGAGCTCTGTAGTTGAGGTGTTTGTGCTTGCAAGTCTGTTCTGACACTTTATAAAATTGCTGACACATTATAAACCCCTATTTGTATGCTTGACTGTCTTAAGGCTTTGAGCTCATAAAATTTTTGATGCAAGTTGGGGGAAAGGGAGAAAAACAACCAAAAAAACCAAAACTACTCCCCCCCACACACACCCCCAAAACCCCAAATCACTGAGCTGAAGCTGCCAAGAATTTAGCCCCRGGTTTTGAGCATATAGGAGCTATGCATGCTATTTGTTTGGTAAATGAGCTTGCAATTGGCCTGTGAAACGCCGTTTACCCAACGTTGCTTTGATGCTTGAATAAGCTACATTGATCACTACACATTTCTTCCTTCCAGTTCCTGTTCCAGCAGCTAGGGATGTTGGTGTCCTTTGTGAGAAGTCATATTCGGCCCTATATGGATGAAATTGTCACCCTGATGAGAGTGAGTACAATCTTTAAGCCAGCATTTTACTGTCAGAAAAGGTGGACAGTGTTTCTGTCATTATCAAATGTATCAATTACTTCATAAATTCATATGAAGGGCAGAATTCCATGCATTTGAAGTAATAATTGTATTTTTGAAATAACATGTATTTGAAACAATAATATACATTATTACTGGTAACTGTAGTAAGAGCAGCTCCTAGGTTCTGCTAGTGCCTGAGTTCTTCTGAGTGCTTGGATTTTGTGCACTTACTACTTTCAGAAACATATTTTTAGCAAGAGGTGTTTGGAGTTCATAAATAGGTGGCATTTCACTTCATTTTCACTTACTGTTTGCAAACACTTAGAAGGATTAGGAAAAATCAGTTCCCTAGAGATTGTTTTTAACAGCTATAAACATACTGAAGGTACAGAGTGTTTTAAAAACAGACCGAAACTGCCAATTTATGTTAGTCTATAAGGGAAATATAGTCCCTCCCTGCAATCCTGAATTTATCTAGAGACTGTCTCCTACAGTTTGCTTTTCTTATAATTGGTACAACTCAGTTGAAGAACTGTTTAATTTTTTCCCTTTTTTTTTATTTTATTTCTGTAGGACTTCTGGGTCATGAACAACTCCATACAGAGCACAATTATCCTACTTATCGAGCAAATTGTGGTAGCTCTAGGAGGCGAATTCAAACTTTATCTGCCTCAGCTCATTCCTCACATGTTACGGGTCTTCATGCATGACAGTAGTCAGAGTCGCATTGTCTCTGTCAAGGTGAGTGGGAAGCTGCAGCAGCTGGGTTGATATGGGTATTGCCGAGGCAGGAACATGCCCAATGTGCCATGCTCCAGCAGGGCATCTGCTGCTGGTGTGTTGCAAGCAAATGGGATAGGTGCAGTTCAGCAGTGGCTTGGTGTGAAATGATACAGACAGTACTGGAAGTGCAGGATTGAAGCAACTTTTCACTGGATACTGACTTATTTAAAATGTATCCCTTTCATGACTTTGAGTCACATTGGGTCATTTTTCCCTCCAGCTATTGAATGCGATCCAGCTCTTTGGAGCTAACTTGGATGACTACCTTCATTTGTTACTACCTCCCATTGTAAAGCTATTTGATGCCCCAGATGTCCCAGTGGTGGCTCGCAAGTAAGTGTTGGTGGCTTTGCAGTCTCTTTTTTCCCCTGTGATATCTAAGTTCTGCAATGGCTGCCTTAGCCATATGTGGAATGAAATACCGCTTAGTTCCTTCCACGGGTTTTCTCTGTGTTAAATCATTATGGAAGGTTATTTTTGGTTGGACGTCACAGCACTGTTACTAGCTTTTCTTGGGTATAGACTATTGCTTTCTGGTTCTCACCTGCCAGTATTTTAGTCACTGTAACTTGCAAGCTGTCCTGCAAGTACTAGCTGCCTTAACAGAGTTCTGGTGACATGTTTTTCCTATTACCGTTGATGCCTAGGAGGACTAAGCATGAATCACTTACGTATTTTTACATCTCGTTTCTCCTGTCTTATACCATGAGAGATAAGTCCTCCCTTCTTTCTGCTCTGACTTCAGAGCTGCTCTAGAAACAGTGGACCGCTTGACAGAGTCCCTGGATTTCACTGATTATGCTTCACGGATTATTCATCCCATCGTGCGAACACTAGATCAGAGCCCTGAGCTACGAACAACTGCAATGGACACCCTCTCCTCTCTGGTGTTCCAGCTGGGAAAGAAGGTAATATTCTTCTTAGGCTTGAAAGCTCGTAGAAGGAGGGACTGTCCCAAAGATCAAAGCTTTAAAGTTGACTGTTTGTAATGCACTYATTCTGGATTTTAAAGAAAACAGATTTTTCTTCTCTTAGTTGTTTCTGGAATTGGGAGTTACTGAAATCAAACTTTCAGAATTGGTTTCTTATAAGATCAATGAAACAAAGGTGGAATTTTGCTGCTCTTGGTGAGACCGAGTAACTAGCTTTTGATGCATTCCCCTGTACAGTACCAGATTTTTATCCCGATGGTGAACAAAGTTCTGGTGCGACACAAAATTAACCATCAACGCTATGATGTTCTTATCTGCAGAATTGTAAAGGTGAGTTGACAAGTATATAGTTGCTTGCATAAGTGCACTTTGGGGATGTTTTCATGTTGAAACAGATGTAGCTGGAAAATTCACTTTGAGTTACTCATGAAGAATGGTTGTTGCTGTATTTGTGTGTTAAGTACAGCTTTTTAAGGAGACCTTGAGATTGCATTGGGAAAATTATTGTCAACTGGCATCAATTATTTCCTCTAGAAAAATCACTGCAAGTTCTAGGTAAGAACTTAGACTTGTAGCCAGTGTCATTACTTTTTTTCTCAGTAGTTCTTAAATGTGGATTTACCCTATTTTTTTCCACAGTTTCAGGACTTCAGGAGACCTTGTTATCTCAGTATTTTCTGTAGTATGTCCCACATTTCAGAAACTCAATAACTGCCTTGCAATTTGATTATTGTGGAACAAGCAGCACACTGCTGTTGTTGCCTTACTAGTGAGTCAAATAGGGAAGAGTGCTTGTTTTAAGGTGTATTGTTTTAGCTTTTAATAGTAAGAGCTAAGATTTCTTAACAGTTACCTTGAATAGAAGAGGGATATCATTCGAGTTCTCTGGTTTATAAGGTGTAATCATTATAATGAAACACAGTTGTTTGCTTCACAAATTTTGGTGTGAGATTGGATAGTACTCTGACTTTCTCATCCATTTGGCTTGTAGAAAATTGCTTTTGTATGTGTGGATGTGATCTTCATTGTAAGCCATTTATTGTAGGGCTATACTCTTGCTGATGAAGAAGAAGATCCCCTGATTTATCAGCACCGAATGTTGAGAAGCAACCAGGGAGAAACTTTGGCCAGTGGTCCTGTGGAAACAGGTCCCATGAAGAAATTACATGTTAGCACCATCAACCTGCAGAAGGTAAGACTGGAGCGCTGCACAGCATGAGTTTGCTACTGAAGGGAGGAGCTATTGTGTCACATCTAAGGAGTTTGGCCAGTGCATCTAAACTACATTTATTTACATCTCTTCTCTGTTGCGAGTTCTATACAAAACTGAGGTCAAAGTAGCGTCTGAGACTCTCTTTAAAATTAGAATGTGCTAATCAACTTTAAAGATAGGAGCAGCTGAATTATGAGACTATTAATGGCCATGAAGTAATCTTGGCACTTTCTTGTTATGTGAAGTATGAACAAAACTTCCTAGATCGCAAGGAATCATCTGTCGCTTCTAGAGACATCTATTTCAGAGCCTTTTTTCATTAGCCACTTCTCTTATATCTTAGTGCTATATTCTCTTAAAGCTGGTATAGAACTTAATAGCTAAGCACTGGCTAATTTGAACAGTTAATGCATGTAGCACTCAGTTCAGTAGTGGGATAGATTGGTTTGAAAATGCTGGACTTAAAAATGTAGTTCTGAACACATTAAGTATTTTTAAGCTGATATTTCAACAGTGGCTTTGGCTCTTGATGTATTTTTGTAGGGAAGGAATTATTCATGTTAAATACTTGGCATGTCATGACAGGAATACATGTAGGGAAGATTTCTTAGAAATAAGAGTGGAGTACTGCAAATTATCTGGTAAAGGTAACGGATTTCAGGGAATCTCAGCAATGTGATTTAGAGCTGTAAAGAAGTAATGCTGCCTGCTGATGGATTTCATCTGCTTTTGGATAGTACTTCATTTGGTAGTTGAATTGTCTTGCTTTGTACTGCAGGCCTGGGGAGCAGCAAGAAGAGTTTCCAAAGATGACTGGTTGGAATGGTTAAGAAGACTGAGTTTGGAGCTACTGAAAGATTCCTCCTCACCATCCTTGCGCTCATGCTGGGCCCTGGCTCAGGCGTATAATCCCATGGCTCGGTAGAGTAATTCTGTTTTTTTTCAGATCACTTGAAATTGCAGATGCAAGCCAGATATTATAAGGAAAAAGAAAGTTACTTAAAAGCTCTTAGGTTCCATAAATAGAGATAGTTCCTGCTTTGGGACAAATCAAATAGCTGGCAACTTGATGTCATTTCCACCCTTCCCAGTTGGCTGCTCCATGATGTGCACAAAATCTTTCAGTGGAATTATGCATATTAGTCTAGAAATAACATAAGGCACATAAAAGTGAAGCTGGAAGAACAGCAGAGTATGAAATAGTTTCGAGGATCTACTGTGGATGAATAAAAATGCCTCTGAGCGGAATAAGCCGCAGTGCTTTATTTCTTTTGCAACCAGTACGTCTGGAGAAACTTTGAGTTTCTGTAAGCAGTTGCCTGTTTATCTCTCCTTGATGATATACACTTGTCATCTCAGTGCATATGAATCTGACTACTGCTGTTAGAAAAGTGTTCATTCCTGGTTTAATTTTGTCTTAATGTGAGTTTTATCACTTTAGAAATAGAAGGGCAAACAGCATGATGAATAGCCAGCAATTCCTGGGTAGGCAGAGGTAATGCTAGCGTCCTCTGTGTATACTCCATGCATCTC
Organism: Phoebastria nigripes; assembly: GCA_035582835.1. Lineage (NCBI taxonomy): Eukaryota > Metazoa > Chordata > Aves > Procellariiformes > Diomedeidae > Phoebastria > Phoebastria nigripes. Next base: position 5,881,275 of record JAYKAV010003044.1, on the reverse strand, counting down.
AAACCCATCCCACAGTATTTCTCCACAGTACTAGCAGTGACAAGGGCTGTCACTGTATCTGTTTTTCATCACCTTTCCTCCTTCTCAAGCTTTGCCACTAATGCAAACTCCAGCTATTGCAGTCCTCTAGTGAGCACAGAAAACACAAATGTTGCAGCATGTGTGTCCAGAGAAATGTACAATCATCTTTTTCATGTCATTCACTTGTGAGCTAAGACAGACTAGGCCTRGTTCTTCATAGCAGAAGAGAAGAGCATCCTTGCTGCTATGAAGAGTTTGTTCTAGCCCAAAATACTTGCTAGCATGTGATAGTACAATATTTCTACTATTGTAGTATATCATCCTATTATATATTTTTAAAATGCAGGTTTCACTAAGTATTTGGTACAGAAGTTAACTTTATAAAAACTAATCACTATTTATTGCAGATAGACATATAAATGCATTTTGTAGCTCTTTCTCTGAATAAGAAGGCAAGTCCACTGTCAAATAGACTTTTTCTCATGAATAATGAATCCCCACCTCTCTCTCTTTTGTTTTCCTCCTCAGAGATCTCTTCAATGCTGCTTTCGTTTCATGCTGGTCTGAACTGAATGAAGACCAGCAGGATGAGCTGATCCGAAGCATTGAATTGGCCTTGACTTCTCAGGACATTGCAGAAGTCACTCAGACGCTGCTGAACTTGGCAGAATTCATGGAACACAGTGACAAGGTAGAGATGCTGTTACACAACTGGTTTCTAATGCTGACTGATGTCTAGTCTATGGAAAGGGTGTGAAGAGTTCATGCATACTTTCTTCTTTTTTTATAATCATCCTGCTTTTGATGTATGTGCTTCTACCCAGGGTCCACTGCCTTTGAGAGATGATAATGGCATTGTCCTCCTGGGGGAAAGAGCTGCAAAATGTCGAGCATATGCCAAGGCCCTTCACTACAAGGAGCTGGAATTTCAAAAGGGTCCCACCCCGGCCATTCTAGAGTCTCTCATCAGGTAGGACCACAACTGATGAGACTTCTGTGCTTGCATCAGTACCCAATTTAGGATACCATTAGGATGAATCTAGACAATTCTTAGGATTTCACACTCTGCCACAAGACGTTGTTGTAGGCTTACTAACTAGCTTGCAGATGTACACTCCTACCTGCTGAGTTCTGCCCTTCTATTATGCGGTTAAAATTATGATAGAAGCCGTGGGAAGTTGTGCAGGAAAAAGTGGAGTCTTCTCATTTCCACCTCTCGCCCTTCAAGTTCAATATGGGATGTCATGGAGTGGCTGTAAGTTAGATGAGAGAGATTTCTACACCTACATATAAACAAGCCAGAAAAACTGCAGTTCTTAATTAAAATTTCTCATCAAATTCTGCTCATCCAGCTTAGATAGGTCTCATTCTTCATATATCAAATAGAAGATACTATAACAAGAGTGTATTGTTTCCTGAGCTTTGTCAACAAGAAAGATGTTAGCCTGAAATACCTGCACAGGATTTGGTACTAAACAACATGTTTTAAACATGATTCTCGGTTTCATATCACAGAAATGTTAACTCTACCATTTGAGATGGACAAATTGATCTTGGTTGAGCAATAACTTAGCTTTGTCTGTATGCAGTGAATTTTTCAGCCCTCCTACTTCCTTGGAGTTGTGCTTTCCTGTTTTGTTGTTTTGGTTTTTTTTTTTCCCCTCTTTTATTCTTTCATCCTTTGTCATCTCTTGTTTTTCTGAGGAAAATATAGAATTCAGTGTATACCCTTTCCTGGCCTAAATCACTTGTGCAGCTGTTTCTTTGTGTATCAAAAAGCGAGTTAAGGAGCAAAGACTTGAAGTAAAGCAGGATTAAAAATGAAAGGCAATTTATTAGAAATGAAAAAGTTTAGAAACCTTTAAAAATCCATTTTATAGACCACAGTTAAAATAGTTCCAACTATAGTTCCACACAGTTGAAATGTACAGTATGAATAGTCAAACATAGGTAAGGCAATTCCCGAGACACCTTTATCTCCCATTTCACACAAGACTGAACAATTTAAATTAGATTTAAACTCTCTTTAAGGTGAATAAAAATAGATATCTTAACTATAACTATCTTTTCCAACATATTCAAACAACAGTGTGGCTACAGGAGGAGTCTCTTTCTTTTTTAACTGTTATTTTTAACACTGTGTTATGTAAGGGAGAAACATACTGATTTTTGACATAACATCTCTAGGTAACTTGTAATTGGGGTAGTTTTCAGAAGAGATTTTAATATTCCTCAGCGGTATGCTAGCATACATTCCCTTACGTTTGAATAACTTCTGGCACTTATGGATTCTCTGGTGTGCACTAGTGTTTTGCCCATGGATACAGTGGTTTTAAGTGTTGGAGTGGAGTTTTTTGGCTGGGTGGCTGGGTCTGGATTTTTTTTTGCTAACCTGCTGTTCCCTCTTAGTCTTACTGACATATAGTACACTTACGTTCTAACCTGAACATAATTTGGTGGCAGCCCAGAAAGTTGCTTTCTATTTTATTAACCTTTAGGTGATCTGTGGGTAGGAATAAACATCACAGAGCATATGGGACAAATCCCTCCTCCAGGGTTACTGTATCTGCTGGGTGCAGCCCTCTAAGGGGACTTATTTGAGGCAGCAGCAGGAGATGACAGTAAAACTTCAGGAGAGAACCTGGGCAATACTAATTAATCCAAAATTTCTGAGCTTCATTTTTTCCTCTGTGGGAATGTAAGCCACTTAGTATACACTAAAGAAAGGTACATCAAGGACGCTTCTGATTGATTCCTCTGGCTTGAAACGAATATGTCATTTTTGTGATTTGAGTCCCTCTTGGAAGGAGTTACTCAGCAATGCTTACTCTAGACACTGAAGGAAGGGCAACAAGGAGGCTTTCTTTTTTCAGTCCCTGCCTGGCTGGTTAATACTAAGGCAACCCACTAGTCACGATGCTAGTGAAAACACACCAGTAGGTTTTCTGAAGGTGCTGTAAGTGCATTCTGTTCTAACCTATTCTAACACAGTATTTTTCCCTTTGGAAAGGGCCTGAAGAGGAGGAAATAAGTCTGAGCCCTGATAACACTAGTGGCTGTGGCTGGTACTTAATGTGCCTTAGTGTTTGTGTGTGTACATAGCCAGTATGTAGCTGTTGCACGTATTACATGAAATGAACAATGATTTGGCTGATTTTGAGCTATCCGTTGCCCACCTTCTGTGCAGTGGCATCATGTAGCTGTGCAATCAAATATTGGTTCCCTCTACGGTTTGAAATCCTCTGGCCGGATCTTCATCTCAACTCTCTTCAGTGAATAGGTTGATCCGTGCCATCCGTACCAGGTGATGCCATCCATGTTCTTGGTGTGTTCTCCTTTGCGGTAGTAAACCCCGTTCAGATTGGAATCTGTGCAGCAGTTATACCAATATCCACCTTTTCAGAAAACAAATTAATAGATTCATGGTAAGCCCTCTGCTTGAAACAGGTATGTTTTGTATTAATAATAAGAATTATTGCTCTTTCCTGAGGAGAGTGACCAGAATGCAGCATTTAATCCCTGGAGCCTATGGCTCTAATAGCTGGGATTGCAGGTAAATTCAAAACTTAACATAGATACTAAATACATAAAGGCTTTACAGTTACATAGTCAAATTAGTCCAGTAGCTTTTCATTTAGTTGCTCATTCCTCTTGGAATATGTCCTTGACATGTTTCTGTCTCTGACTCTGAGAGTTAGCATAGGAAATGAATTTGGGTTCTTAGCTTGGGCATCTTGAAATGTGTTGAAAAGGTTTCTGGACTCTGCAAGTAAGCTGCGCTATTTTCTTGAGACTGATATCAACAATTTTATTTGCATGTCACGTGGGGGGACACAATGGGGAAATAAAAATAAAGGGCAAGATGCAGTGAAGACAATTATCTTTGTGACAGACCTCATATAAAGATAATAAATTGAATGAAGACAGTAACCTCATTAGAGGCTCTTAATAGAGTAGGAATAAAAATTAGAATTCAGGTTGAACCTTGAGGTGCATGTAGGATAATAATATAGGAGAATAATTACAGGTCCCTAATACTAGAACTTGAAACCTCATAAAAATATAAGGAAAAAATAAAAACCTTCTAGATATACAGGAATAACTTCCTGCATCACTGAATTGCATCAACATCTGAGATAGTCTGGCAGATTGGCAGATACACATAATGGGCTGGATAACAGTATGTGTAGGTGAGAGCGTACATTAAATCATTTGAAGAGTACTGATGTCTGTAACATACGGTCTGGCTCTGTGTAAATCAGCTTTAACTGCCAGATTTCCCACATAACTGATAAGTGTGTATTCCAGAATTGGTCACCTCTCCCTTGATTTGCCATCCAGATGCACTTACTAGTTACTTGGAAAGAGGGAGTCTTGGGCTCTCTACAAATTACCCAGGCAGCTTGCTCAGGACAGGAAGGTGTTTATGCCTGTTTTACCTTTACGGAACTGGGCACAGTCATCCACACACTTGTCATTGTCCTTGTCCTTCGTGCTGAAGGCTGTGTTGTTGTGGTACCTTAGGGAATCACGCCCTGTGTTGCCAGTGTAGTTCCCCACAAAAAGACGATAGCTATTTATTTCGTTGCTCAGGGTGAATCGTTTATATTGTGCATAGCGTATGTTACCTTCCCAGTCCTGCCACAGAACAATGAAGAAGAAATGGGTCCTATTAGATCAGTTATGAAAAGACTCCACCACCTATGGTTATATACGGTGCATGTTGCCTATCTTTTTTCAGTCCTAGATTCTTCACAAGTTTTTTCTGTCTCAGACTGCAGAAACTTATCTGTTAAGGCAAAGAAACTTTCCAGAGCAAAGCATTATATTTCCGAGTCTTACCTGCACTGGTATTAAACAATATGTATGGAAACCTGGTGCGCAGCTCTTGCATTCAACATCCTTGTCTCATAGTGTGCTGCCTCAAGTAGTTTCTTTTCCTCTCTGAAAGTGACTTTTAGATATAAAGCCTTTCAGTTCACTTTTTCCGTTATATATATCCCATCCTTCAAAGCTATTGTACCAGCTATAAACTAGTCTAGGTCGAACCCAAGCCTTTAGTACACTGTAGAGATTGTTTTGGGGTAATACAATGCAAATTCCTTTGTACGCAGGCTGGAAGGAAGTGCTGCGAAAGGAAGACTCGGCGTCTTTAAAACTTTATGGGGCATCTCTGTGAATCTTTAAATCTGAGGTGGTCAGCAGTTTGATCTGTCTGCCGTGGGTTCTGCAGGATTCTCTAGAGCCCCACATGTTCCCTGAGACACAATCTGTATGCAGACAGAAGATTGTCCTACTGACTTTGCACGGTGGAGAACGTAATTCTGTCTTGTCCTTGAATATATCACCAGGTCTATCCTATCTCCTTCTCCTGTAATTAAAGCATGCAAATTCTTTGGGCCTTCTATAGAGATAGGAGATGGTATCTGCTACTAGAGAATCACTTTGTACAAAAAAACCTTTTGCTGCTGAAACTAAGAACTTATTAATTACCTCCAACTCCACTCGCAGAACAGTGGGGCGTCTTGAAAGTCGGTAGATATTTTCATTTCCCAACCAAAAATCTCCCCGAATATTGCCAAATCCTTCTCTGTATTGTTTCCAGTCCCTATTGAAAGATGTCAAACCAACTTTACGTCTTTGGATGATAGTCCAGCCACCTCCATCTGTCTCCATGTCACAGAACACCTAGAACAGGAAAAAAGGCAGTGTTTACCTGTCAGTAGACTTAAGAAGGTTCAGTTCTCTTAACACAAGACAAGACATTGTTCCAGATTTCACAACTTGAAGAAATTCCTCTTTTGTTTAAAAGTTATGGAAAAAAATCAAATGAACTCTTTTTCTGTTTTCCCTCTTAAATGTACACTCTTTCCTTCCTTGAAGTTTGCCTACATAAAGATGCTGATTCAAAGTGCAGGGTATCATAACTCAGTATGTGCTCTTTTCATCTCTGTGGTAGATAAGTATTTCTTGATTGTATTTGAAAAGACATGTAATATACATTGTGTACTTGACATCCTTACCTCCAGATCTGGACTCCCCAAAAATTCATCAGGAGGTAGCTTGTAAACACCAGAGATTCGGTAGTTCCTCTGGTAAAGTGATGAGCAGTCATAGACAGCATCTACTTGAATCAGAACCAGAAAGTAAGAATCTGAACAGCAAGAAAAACTCCCCTGTAAGTGTGGTTTCTGTAAAGCTTAGTTTGTAATACAAACAGTAATTAAGTGAAGAAGACTTCCCACAAGTCTAATATTTTCCTGAAATGGTTTAGTTTTGATCAACGCATGCATTGGAAAAAGAGGTTGTAGCACTGGGACTTTGTGATGGTGGGTTTTCAGGTTTTTTGTTTGGTTTTGTTTTGTTGGGTTTTTTTTAACCCTCTCCTATCCAAAGGGACGTCTCTGCTTTCTCTTCACATTGCTCCTGTGTGTGTCTGTGCTGGAAGGTAAAAAGGTATATATTTGCTGTCCCCCTCCCAAATAATAAAGGCTTATCTAATAGAATGGCTAGGGCTGTTGCCAGATTCCTGTTTTGATTGTGTGCTTGAACAGGTTAGCCAAGTTTGCAGATGAGGCATATTTGCTCAGCACTTTTTGCACTAGAGCCTGTGACAGAGATGGTGGCTTTTAGCTGCAGTCAATCTGTCAGTCTCTGCAAGCCTCCTTTCGTCCCGGTGCAGGAGCTGACTTGAAGATGGTAAAATGCACAGCTATTCTTCTGAGGAAGATAAACTAGCTGAAGCAAGGCTTTATCCATTCTGACAGTTTTTAATTTAGTACAGACTAAATATCCCTTACCTGGTGAGGTGAGACACATCTGTTTTAAATACCTTCTGGGCCAGTTTCTTCTGTGTGTTACTGTGTTTTTTCCAAACCTTTACTACAGCTCCAAAGAGATTCATTATGGTATAACTTTTGTTTAAGACCTACTGTAAACAGTGGTGTGTCAAAACTAGCCAAGCGGAACTTTTTATAAGAAGAATTCATTAAATAGATGTAGAAGCCTTTCTTTTGCATTTAAAAAAAAAAAAAATCCAAATGAAGTCTTTTGGCAAACTCAGGTGTCCCAGACAACAGCAGTTTCTTTTTAAGGAAGTTTTAAGCTTGTTGCAGTGAATTTCATTTTAAGAGAAAAGTCAACAAAAATGACACTTTCTCCTAGAAGTGTCTTTACAGGTAGCTGACCTGCAAAATGCACCTGCATTCCACGTTTAGTACAGGCCTGTGCAATCACTGTGTGCAGTGAAATTTTCCTTCAGGGAAGAGAGAATTCTGAACAATTTAACTGTTCTGGCTAGGCTTATATCACAGTTTGCATCTTGTATCATCTACAGCCTTGAATTTTTGACAATTATCATTCAAATAATGAATCACTCTTTTACTCTGGTTCAGAGATAGTCATAAAAATACAATTACAAATCTCCAGTAATGCTTAGAGAGCATTTCTAATTGTTTTACCAACTTCTAGTCCCCTGTCAGCACTGTGAACTCAGAGGATATTATTGGCAGAGCCATTCCCTGACAAAGGCAGCTCCCTTTCTTTTTGGATTGGTACGGTAGTGCTCAGAAAATGAAATATTAGACTGAGTTCCTCACTGTTCAAATACAGTTTTTCCACTCCCTGATAACAGACATACAGATATTAAAATACAGCTGGATCTTTGGACTTCTGACAGATGAATTCAAACTAGTTTTCTCAGGATCATCTGCCTACAGAAGTACTTTAAGCAGAAGTATTCAGTATGCATACTCGCTAATCACATTAGTGGGACATGCTAGCATTAAGAACTAGTCATTAGTTCATTTTGTGCATTAAGAGGTGTATCTGGGAGCTTGGCGACTCCCTTCTTACCAGCTGAAGTTTGTGTGACCGTCTGAGCTGCCTGGAGTTGCATGATATCTATCTGGTTGTTCATTTCGGAGTATTTGCTCTCAGCATCAATGAGGCGGGACTCCATCTGCTTGGTGCTCCCTTCCAGCTCCATCACCTGCATGACCACGTTCACCCAGTCACCTTCCTGCTTCTTGCTCAGCTCCTGCAGCATTCTGCTCAGGTTGGCTACTTGCAACTTGAGCTCCTTAATCTCATTGCAGCAGCCTGTCATCTTGGACTGTGCGTTCCCATTGATTGTTCTCCTTTTAGGAGGCTTCTGCAGCAGTGCTGGATAGATTGCCACAGACACAGTGACAATGCAGAGCCATGCCAGCTGAGCAGTGGATCTTGCTGGCATTTTTGCTTACAGCAACAGAAAACTTCCAGCTGACTGCGGGTAGTCTGAATGCAGCTGGGGTAGGTATGAAACTTTCTGCAAGTGCTACAGCAGACTGGTACCTAGCTTTCTTCCAATGAAGTGAGTCTCTGAAGGTGGAGCCTGAAGAAGGAGCTTTTTTTCACACCCCTCCTGTCAGAGTCTATGCACTTTGGAAGTCTGTCTCAAAGCATCTTATATACTATTTTTCTGTTTACCTCCACCCCCTGAAGCTATGAAGAGCTTTCTGGCCCCTCCCAGTTCATCTGTTCATATCAGGTGTTTACAGGGTGAAATTGGAACAGCTTTCAGCCAGGAAAGGTTGGGGAGAGCAGGAGAGACTTCACTCAGTTCTGTCTTGAAGTGGTATGGGAGAGGGCTAGGAAACAAGGAGAGTTTCCAGCAATTATTGCCTATTGGATTGTAGCCCTCTTGGTGACTAGTTCTGGCACTTCAATGACATAAGAGCATTAGAGGTCCAGAATGTGAAAAGGCTGTCCAAACAGGATGAGTTTATAAAAGTTCAAGGAAGGTAACTCCCTAGCAGGTAGCCAGCCCTAGCTGCAACAAGTCCTACTAATATATTCCCCAGAAGTTGTAGGGGGTAACTCTATGCTTGCAGTATTTCTTAATTTAGATAATATTTTGGTAAATTCATCAGTTCAGCATCTAATCTTCCTCTCTCTGGACTCTGGTGTCTCTGCACTATTTGTTTTGTAGAATTCAGTGCTGTTCTTTTTAGAGATGTGATATCTGAGGGTGGGATGGAAAGAAGTCTGCAAAATATGTAAGTCAAAACCCATGCCTCTGTTTACTCATAGTGGACAAGCAAAAGAACGTCAAGTGATGCTGAAAGACAGCCTACTTAAAATTGACAAGAGATGGGTTTTTTACAGGCAGTGTGATCGGTCTAACTCCAGTATTATGGATGCCAGTTTATTAACAGATTTTAAGAGAGGAAAATGTATGGGTAATTAAAATGTCCACAGTTACATGAAGTGTAGGTTTAAGAGTAAATCTTAAATCTTTAGACATTCAGAGTATAGGTTGAGTATCAGCTGGCTGAGATAGTGACTTCGGTCTCCTCTTTTATATCTTTTAACAGTTCAAAAGTTGATTATAGCTGTTTGATCCCAAAGTAGAACTGTTTCAGCAATGGTGCAGCCATTTGCAAAAGGTCTGCAACTTTTGTTCTAGGTCCTTACGGATAAGTTGTTTCTCCACAGGCCAGCTGCTCTGTAATTGCCCAACATGTGGGTTCTTGCATCTTCCTGCAAAGTTTCTGATTGTGATAACTGGCAGAGATAAGATGCAAATGAAGGAGTAAATGGCTCGGGTATCTGCTCCTGGGGTAAATGCCATTAAAGCTTCTTGGTGTCCAAGAAAACAAAAGAAAGCTAATCTTGCTCCTTTAACAAAGAAAGTGAGGACAAACCCAACTGAGACATGCTATCCCATCTAGACTTCTTTTGCTGATCCAAAGTGGCTGCAGGATTTCTGCTTAATTAGAAAAGATTATAAAAGCCTTGCTGACCTGACATCCACTTTTAGAGAAACAGGAAGCACAGTTTCTTGTTGGAGCAATTTCTCTTCCTCCTTAGCTTTGTTACACTTGTTGCTAGATGCTTTGTTTCTGCCTCTGATTTGCACCACAGCTGGCTAATAGTTTTCCTGCAGAACAGTAATGAGGGACCCCACAGGGTGCAAAGATTTAGAAAGATAAAAGCATCAAAGCCCTGAAGGGGTGGAATATGGAGACAGATGTTTCATAAACCTGAATTTTCTTAGAGGAGGAAGGGGCGATCTTTTGGAGGAGGTCAGAATTAGACATCTCCAAACAGGCAGCGTGAGTGTCTTAAGTTTCTTTGTGGGTGACTCTCTGTGGGTGCTGTACTTCAAGCAGAAAGCACTGTAGTCTGTAGCATCAGCTGGTGAGGCTACTGTGTGGTACTGGTGACCTGAGATATTGCCAGAGATATGCAAGTACAATTTGATTAAAGTACTGAGGACACCTCCACAGCAGACCGTAGGCTTCAGTCCCGTTTTTGTCATGGACATTCCAGAAACCTTCCATAGCAAAATTGCTTTTTATACTTCAGACCAGAAAGTGCCACTGCACACGGATGAAAGCCTGACCTTTTTGTTCTGCCTCTAATCCTGTCTGAGCCCTCTTCCAGCTGGAGCTTCTGTCATTCCCAGGGGCAAATTCTTCTCAGGCTTCCAGTGATGAGAAACGTGTTTTTGTCGAAGTTGGAACAAAGAATAGGACAGGCCAGACTCTGGCTTCTCTGCCCCAAAAAGCCACCCTGCTAACACCCCCATCGTGTTACATAGGACTTTGATCCATTCTGCTGCTGCTCTCACTCACCRTAACTCTTCTGTCTGTCTTGTACAGTCTGAATTTCACACACACTCACATCATGAGGGCCGATGTGGAAGAGGGGAGACACTTGTAGGTCCGTGCATTCCCTCTTGATACAAATTTTGGAAGGATCCAGGATTCAGTCGAACTCTCTGTTGCACACAGATGTTACGAAACAGTGCAGAAAGGCCTCCGAATCCCCTTTCTAAACTGGAGTATTTAATTGGAAATGAGACAGCCAGGGTTTTATTTTTGGGTTCAGCCTCTGATTTGTGTATCCTAATGCAAGCCATCTTTCTTTTGTGTACTTTGATTTATCTGTTTTAAAACAGACATATTGTGCAGGAATGGAAAAGAGCACGAATCTTCCCGTCTGTCATTACTTTTGAGGAAGCATTAAATRAGATTTTGCCAGACAGATCTTTCTTGGCAGAGACCTTAGCCTTAATGGAATTTGATGACTTTATGAGTATTTGAAAGATGAATCTTTCCCTGTTGCATGGAGAACTGAGTTATCACTTAGGCAGCAATAGCTACTGATGCTAGTCATTCCCAGATTAGATCACCTGTAGAAGTTGACAGTCTGTGGGAAACTGTTCCACTGTTATGTACCGGTGTACTTACAGCTTGAATTCAGGATCCTGTTATATTTTGGAAAGAGGCATAGTTTTGGGCATAGCTAGGGCGAAACTAGCTCTGTGATTACTGAGTGGGTCCTAGTCCTATTTTTTCCTTTCCCCCAATACTGATAGAGAAATTGAGTATCATTTGGTCTGAAATCCATCGCCCTAGTTTTCCTCCATTATATTTTGTACGTGGAAGTATTCTGCTACATGGTAGCTAAAAAGGTGAGATCCTGAAGTCAAGAACATGAGGCAAATCCTTTTTGACTTCGTTAACGATGTAGGTTTGAAGTGGTTGGGAGAATTGAGTCTAAACATGGTTGCAGTTAGTATGTACCCTATGCTTATAATGTTGGTTGATGTTACCAAATTCAAGTATATCAGATTACTTGATTAGAACCAGATATTTCTTGTCCCTGGAGGGCCAGATTAAATCAGAGGTGGGTTTAAATGACTGCCTCTCTGGGAAGCTGTTCTGGCAGGTGTATGTGAAGCTGAGACAAGAAGAAAAGCTCAGTGCCCTGTGGCTATTTATTTGGTAGCCAGTCATTGCAAAACCCTTAATATGCATCTGGCAAATGCTTAGAATCTAGCATTCCTGGTGCTTGCTGAGATGGCAAAGGTTCTCATCAGCTCTCTGCTGGCAGATCGCAGTCCACACTTTGTCAAAGCTCTGTGAAATACTGCTTTCCCCTCCCAGAAGTGTGAAACTGTTCACCTCTGGCTTTGGAGATGCTTATAAATGTTCTAACATTGACTCTGCTACAGCTTTACAGTAATGACTAAATCCCTAGTAAAGTCAAATAAAATTGTTGTCTACTGCAAATAATTATTGTAAATCTCTGAAGTTATATAGGAACAAGTGAGAGGGCCTGATGGGAAACAAAACACTGATACTTCCTACAATCATTTGTGATTTCATCCTTTCTTTGCATAACCAATACACAAAGACTTTGGCTCTGTGTTTCACCTTTTTCTGCTAAATAGGTGCCTGCCTTGACAATTTTTTTTCTSTGCCTTCGCTGAATCTGGTTCATAAAGAATAGGTGATACAAAACCTTTTGCAGCCTGAGCAGCAGGGCTGGCTAAGAATTTTATTGTAATAGTTTTCACTGCTTTTCCTTTCAAAGCTCACRAATGTTTTTATTTAATTTGCAAGCGTTTATATCAAGATTGGGAATTTGGCCCATTTTAATGCCTGTGAGCAATGTGGTGCACCCTTGCTGTGAAAAGCTGAAGGGGCTKCTACTCTGGCCTGTAAGCAGTCAATCATCACAACTGTTTATTGAAAACAGCTCTTTGCTGGTATTGGTTTCTCAAACGTATTTGTTCCCAGCATGGGAATAATTTTTAGTGGCATGATGGAAATGCATTCGTTTTTGGAGTTGTTTGGGGGGTAATTGGTTGTTTTCTGAGGTTTGTTGAATCAAGGACTCAGGGATGCCTGAACACCAACTGTAGAATTGGGGAAACTGGCCAACAAAGCCAATTCCTTGTGCCAGAGGATTATCTGTTCCCCAAAGTATCCACAAAGTAGCACTGCCTTCCACTTCTAATCCCAGAAGCAAGCTCTCAGCACTTCTTCAGAAGGAAAAACAAGCTTGACTTAGGTTGGTAAAATCTGTCACATAGAGGAGCTTTTTAAACAAACTTGGGGAGACTAAAAAAAAGAATAGTTTGGCTTCTTGTCTAGACTTTGCACACAAGCTGCTTTATTGCAAAAATAGGGTTTCTCTACCAAGTTTTGAGATGCTTTCTGGCATTAGGAAATGTGTGTGTTCCCTCACAGATAGGCTTGGAACCTCCTGAAAAGGCTCTGTTAAGAAAAAGTTTTTCATTTTTATGGGAAGATAGGGAAGGGTCCAGTCTCTTACTTCGGAGATCTTGAAAATTTAATATATTTTGAGTGACAGAGAATATTGTTAGAGACCTTCAAAGATAATGGAAGACTGGAAAGCTCCCATGACTGTATAAAAGAGAATATTTCTAGTAAACATTAGACATTTATGCCTGGGGGTTGTGGAGGAGAAAAGTCCATCATTTGAGCGCTCTTCCTGCTGAAGACAGTAAAGTTGTTTTTCATTCCCAGTTCATGTCTGGTTTCTGTTTAAATAGCCTTTATAATTTACAAGCAATAGGAGTACATTTCTCTTAAATAGTGTTCTTTTTTGTGATTCTAGCTCAGTGTGCTACATTTTAGTCCTCTGCACATCTAAGACTTACGTTTTTATTTGATATCTTAATAATCAAACAGTAGGTTTATGTAACCTTTCACTACTAATAAAATTCAAAGATTTAAAATTTTTGTCCAAGATTTTTGTATCAGGGAGTTTGCCAAGGGTAGTCACTTTTTCCAATTGCTATGTCATTCCATGCCTACAAAATTTTTTTTCATCAGAAGGCTTGTCACGTTTTACTATCCCACTCATCATGATCAAGTGCTACAAATAGGTTAGGGTTGGACAGGAGGATTGGATATTATCCTGGCTACAGGGCAGATATTGATTAATAAACAGGGGGGAAAAATTAGCTATAATCTTGGATTTAACTGTCTTCTCACAAAGCTTTCTGTGCCAGTCTCATTTCCTTATCCAGCTGCCCCTTACAGCTGCTGAAGATTGTGCACTTGGAACATAGGAATTAATGCTTTTGTTATTGTGATTGACATCAATTTTAATTCTACTGTGCTGCATTATGTAATTATGCAGTGAGTCCAGGTAAGCCAAACTTATACAAAACTTCACTGATGAAAATCAGTTTTGCAGCTAATTAATCCTCATTTTGAAGGATCTTAATGTTGGTTTTTTGTTTCTTCTAATCACTTTGTTCATTGYATAAATTGTGAAATCAAATGGTGGGTATTAAACAGTGAAATTAGTACATTAGTCCAAACTATATAAAAATCTTGTTGATATGACTTAGGCAATCTTGTTATTTCTATGGACTCCCATTTTAATAGTCTACCTGCAAACATGAGGACAGCTCTGTCTTGAAATAGTTTCAGAAGATTTTATGTATGTACATGTGGCATTTAAAATACATAATTTTGAAATATTTTAGTTGAGCATTAATACTGGAAGACTCTGCCAGTCCATACCAGGCAGCATAGCTGAATACTTAGGCCTCTCCTGAAAGATGACATGTGTAACCTATGATCTACCAAACCTATACCTAAAAAGTTCCAAGTAAGAAGATATGGTAGTCGTCTTTTATGGCCTGCTGCCGAGCCTTCAAGTAAAGTAGGTGGTAGTGGTGCCTTTTTTCTAGCTTCTAAACAAAAATGAACTGATGAATATGTTCTACCCTCAGTGGATATGGAGAACAATTGATCTTCACCTTAATATTAAACTTCATATTATCCTGAATTAGGAACAACTGCAAGGACACCGCCCAGTAAAGAAAGACTTAAGTTACTGTCTGCTGAGTTAGCCAGCAGCATTTTTTCTATCTTGAGAGATGTTTTCCCACTTTCTCCTTTAATCCAGTAAGGTTTTGTAGTTATCTTTTTCCAGATACAAGGAGAAATCTATCCCCCTGATTCTAATCCAGTAAACTGCCCTGATTTCCAGCAGCAACACTGTGACTAAAACCCTCTGGCAACTCTGCCTGGCTGGAATATTAGCCCTTCAGGGCCTCTTCTGTGTGCCTGGATGCTTTTCTGTCATGTTGTTCATTCTGTCCAGTCTCCAGCACGATAACTAGAAAACAGCTCTGTAGTGCTTTAAGAGTGTTATAAAATTTAAGAAGATTCTGCCTGAGCACAGACCTCATCAGATCTGCAGGGACAGGGGCAATGCCTTAATGGTCRGAAGGTGAAACGGTAGGGAAGCACAGAATGCCGTGATTTCTGAACATGTATTTTGAATGTGTTAACTGGACTCCACGTGGAAATGCTTTTCCAAGAGAAGTACAATCTGCAGGCCCACTCTCAGAGAATTTGTATGCAGAGAGTTGTGGGTCTGTTGAAAACACATTCCAGTCAGCTGTGGTAGGAGTAATTTTTGGGAACTGTCAATATACTTCTGACGCTCAGAGCACACTGAATCCAGTGGATGAGAAAAAGCAGAAATCCAAGGTCTTCCAAAGCAAACAAAAAAACCCACCAAAACACAAGATCAGAACTTAATCCACACACAATTGTGTTTCCCTTAGCCTGTAAAACTGAATAGCAAAACGATGCAGTGATTACCAAGGTTTTACTACTCTGAAGAAATCATATTAATAAAGCCCGCTTTGATGCATGAGTCTTGCTTTGGAGGGATTTTTGTACTCTTCCTGACAGTTGTACTTCTCTGTGTTTAGGTCCATTTCTGCCAAAGCAGTGAATGTTGTTGCTGCCCCCTTCCCCCCCATTTTGTGTATACACTATTTTAATGTGATACATCAAAACATGAAATAATTGACAGGAGATTTCTCAATCAGTGGCTTATCCTAGTCCACAAAATTACCTATCTTTACTCACTGTGTGGGCTAGATAATTTGTTACAAGAGAGTAATTTATGATTAATAATGACAACACAGTATTATATCTGCTGACTGTGTATTCTTTTAAATCAAAGTCTTTCTCCTTCCCCTTTCCTTCTTTCCCCTCCCTTTGCTTAAACCTACCCATAGACAGTTTTGAAACGTTTAATTCTACTTTGGACAGCCAAGAAAGTACGAAACAAAAAAAAGAGTAATTGAGTGCACCGGGGAGCATCAGCAAAAGAGCAGTGCTAATTGTTGAAGAATAAAAGATAACGGCCAATTTTGTCAGGAAGCGTTGACAAGAAAGATAAGTTGGAAGTAATTAACCGTCTGACATGCTGGAAGTGATGTGTCTGCCAATGGTTCTTTAAATCACCAGGATATGAAATGTGACAGCCATTTATCACTTTTATGAGACACTGCTGCCTAGCTTTCCCTTGAGAAGCATGAGGTAGTATGTTCTTTGACTATCTTGCTAAAAAAAGGCATGGATGCATTTCAAGTGCTTCCCATTTTTGGGTGCCTGTCTTCTTGAACTGTGATGATGGTGCATTCTCAGCCTGACTAAATCTGATTTGAGCTCAAGCCATTCTGAGGTCCTCTTTTCAAGAGTATTTTACTTGACCTTCCCAGATATCCAGAGTGTGTCTAGGAGCTTGGTTCCTTGGTTGTCAGGAAAGGAAACTTCCACAGACAGAAGAAATATAACACTCATTTGAAAATTTTCCCTCTTTTGTCTGTTCAGAGTACTCCCTTTAATACTATAGATTTCCTTGTCTCTTACAGATCAGCAGGCCTTTCACRGGGGGGAAAAAATATGCAATCATTCCGATGATAACAGGCAAGAAAGGACATTTCTGAAAGCTGCCTGTATCTACAGCAGCATATTCAAAGACCATTGAAAGTCTCTTTGCATTGCTCTCAGTTGACATGTTTTGTTTTGTTAGGTTATGCTGTTTCCATTCCAAATGTTAACTAGTATTAATATTGGACTGTAGGGTGTGTTGTAGCATGCTCAGGTGTTGTGACATTGCTTTGAAAAACTTGCACTTCTTGTTCTCCAGCGCCACTAGGGAAAGAGGAGAGCAATGAGCCAGAGACTGTTCGTAAATAAGCTTTATAAAATAGTAGGAGCTTCATAAAAAGTTTATTTCCTCATTAAATTGGGGTTTAGCAAAAGCGCTGATCACCAAGCACCAATGTGCAGACAGAGCCATTTCTGATAGTAAGATCAGAAAACCAATGTGAAATAGAAATGATTTAAGAGAATAGCTGTACATCAAGTTGCTGAACTGGAGAACCAGGCTCATGAGTAGCTGATTTGCTTGTGCTTCACAAAATTCAGCTGCCCTTGCAAAGCAAGGTGCCTCACTGGTACAGAATGAAGACTGGTTGTGATGGCAGGAGTTTCCGACCGTGTTCTTGAAAACCAGCAGAAGAAGAGCACCAGTACTTGTTAGTACCAGTGCAGAGGCATTATATGAAACATGAAACTGAAAGTAGGGTTGCAAGCTTTTTGTGAGTCAGCAGGTGTGTTCCTGGTGACATTTCTCAACTGTTCTAATGATGCACATTGTTTCCTGGACCATTAAAACCTCTACTCTGATTTTTAAAGGAGTTGGTGGTCTGTTTAAGAGAAAGGGGAAAAAAATCAGTACTGTAAAGCTCTTAAGAAGTGCAGCTGTTTGAGAAATTATGCCTTTCAAACTATTGGCAACTATTCTTCTGCCTATGCAGGCTGCTATTTAGAATTGATAATCATATACAATCACTGTTTTGTGTAACAAGTCTTGCGAATATGTGCAGAGAATATGCATGCACCTATTGTTTTGCAAATACGTAGTCGTTGTGTGTCTTATGTGGTCTAATCATTCACTTGAAAGTTTTAAAGAAAAAGGAGGGTGTTCCATTGGTGTTTCTAAATGATAGAGCTTGGTATTATCAAGCAAAAGCTCATACCAGCCCCTAATAATGGCCAACTGTGTTAAACGGTCTTTCTCTTCCTACCTTTTCAGCATTAACAATAAACTGCAACAGCCAGAAGCAGCTGCTGGGGTACTGGAATATGCCATGAAGCACTTTGGGGAGCTGGTGAGTCCTGCTGGATAACTCTCTTCTTCATGTCTTATGTTTTCATGTTTTTTGTAGGGGTTTTTTCTCTCTCTGTGTGTGTGGTGGTGGTGGTGGTGGTGTGGCTGTTTTCAGTCAATCATGTTGAGGTTCCATCCCTGCTTATAATATTGCCTCATTCATACTGAAGGTGCCTTGTTGCCCGTGGAGATGTATACTGTGCACTTAGCTGCATACTAGCAAACAGCRCATACAGGTGAGATAGCTGGGGAAGGCTGCAAGAACTTATGCAAGAACCTGATCTGAAGGAGAATTTAGCAGCTATCATTGACACTAAATGCAGCTGTGGGAAACTAGCAACTTGACAAAATAAGTCGTTTTATTTAGAAGAAGCTGGGAAGGGAGGGAGGAAGTTCCTGTTCCAAGCTTTAAATGCTGAGGGTTTTTGAGAAACTGCATCAACACCTTCCAGGTAAGGATTTAATGGAAGTTGTGCCTATAGCCTCTCTCATCCAGGAGTTACGTGAACCTGTCAGAGAGTTCACAGATGTTATTTAGAATAGCAGATTAGCCAGTCCCTTACAATTTTGACTGCTCACAGAAATAAAATAACCCCATTCTGTATTTGTTCTGTGTCTTTCTCTGCACGACTTACCTTTTTTTTTTCCTTTTCTTTTCTTTTCTTTCTTCTTTTTTGTAAGCCTTTTTTTTTTCCCTTTTCTTTTCTTTCTTCTTTTTTATAAGCATTTGATTTGTGTTCAGGGACTAAAGCATCTATGCTCTCCTGCCAGTTCTACTCTGTTAAAAAGATGATTTTGCAGTGATAATTCTTGCAGTCCCTTAGGGAGATTGGGAAAAGGAAGGCAGCCCTGGGAGCACAGTAGACTAGCCTCTTTCATTAGGAACCACTAGAAAGTGGGAACAGGTATGAGCACAAAATGGTGGAATCCCTCTGGTGTAGGATTATGTGTGGTTTTGACCTAGACTGGAAAAGAAGTCCTTTCTGGGAGAAGTATGGACTTCAGAACATCTTTGCAGCTTCTTATGATTTCTTGGGTAGATTGAGCAAAGCTCTGTTACCTAATTCTGACCTCACTCTTTAGCAGTAATGTAGTTCTAGCAGTAAATGTAGTTCAAAACACAGAGTTTGCCAGAATAGGCAGTGAAAAGAAATGAAGAGGAGCTGTGAGCTCTACTTTCAGGAACTTACTTGAAATATTATGACTGAGCTGAGAAGTTAAAGGCCTGGTATATAAACGTCCTGAGTGGAAGACCTGGCATGCAGAGGGTGGTTTATACTGACCCTGCCCACAGGGCTGGGAAAAGAATCTATTCTGTAGCCTATGTCAAGACATGAGCTGCCAAGGACTGAGCAGAAGAGCATTGGCAGAGATAAGTATGGAAAAAGTATTAAGGCGTTTTATTTCTTGAAAATTAGAAACAAAATCTAGAAACAAAGACTGAAGAAAAGTTTGTGCAGCTGATAAGGATCACAGCTTGGCTTACTTTTAAAGTCTTTGTTACAAACCACTGCCTTTCCTTGTGAGGGCTATGATTAGACCCCAACATCATACTACCTGCTGTATTAAAAAATGGCCTAGCAGTAGCCAGACACACAGTGTGCTTTTTGGGTTTGGGTTTTTTTTTTTTCTCCAGTTAGTCACTCCATTCCTGAACACAAGACTGTTGTTCTTGTTTGAATGCAAGCATGTGCAACAATGGGAAGTGGAATATTTTACAGATTTACTCTTTTTCCTATTCCACTCACTCCTCCTCTCCAAAAAGAAAAGCACCAGCTACTGAGCGAGTATTGCAGTGGCGCTGAATAAGGGGATGATGTTGGATTGATCCCTCTGGTAAACCTGAATTCATTTCTGTGCACATTAAGCAATACTCAGGATTCCTGTTTTCGCACTAGCTCAAGGCTTTTCTCTGTATCACAGAAGTCCATGAGGATATTTAGAATGAAAAAAGGGCTAAGCGACCACCATAGACACAGAATTTTTCAGGAAAAGCTGTGGTAGTTAATATAGAATGGTGAATATTAATCCCGCTAATTATTCTGATTTTTTTTTTTTYCCCCCCCTTAGGAAATTCAAGCTACCTGGTATGAAAAGCTTCATGAATGGGAAGATGCTCTGGTGGCCTATGACAAGAAGATGGACACAAACAAAGATGATCCTGAGCTGATGCTAGGACGGATGCGTTGCTTGGAAGCACTTGGTGAATGGTAAGAGGGGAATGCCTGAAGACTGAGGAAAATGGTGCCTTTAAAAACGGTGCCTAACTCTTCTCTGGATGCTGTCACCCAGGTGAAATTTTTTGCCTGAATTCCTATTTACTCCTGCTTACTTAATAGTTTGACTATTTCCAGCGACTTCTCACTTTGTTCATTGAAGTCAGAATTGGTAATAACATCTCTAAGCCTTTTGGGACAGGCCATCTGATAAGTTAAGGTCTCTCTGAAAGAGAATCTGCAGTCTTATGATCAGATCAACCCCATTTGTAACAGAGGAAGAAATTGTAAATAGAGGGGACCTCTCAGGAAACATTAACTGGGCAGCGCTTGTCAAAAACAATCATAAAAGGAGCTCGTTGTGGCATTCGTTTTTAAACTCTGATTAAAACATGAGAGATTTCTGTATTTTTTTCATGGTCAGACYTATGCCTATCCAGAATGCATGGTCTTTTGCACAACTGTTAGTGAAATTGTCTGCTTCCCAATAGTCACCTGGGTGTAAGATTATGCCAAATAAATTACTCCCACTTTATAACCCTTTTGCCCATCTTGTAGATGGCTGAGTTTTTCATTATTACTCTTTTAGCATTCATTAAGCATTGTCTTTGTGGACATTTGGTATTTCAAACCCTGTGTTAAATGCGTGTTGTCAACATGTAACTGATTAGAGTCAGGTTTTGTGAGAGGGTGAGCTGGTAGTGACTTATARCTTGCTAGTTAACTGGGGGCTTCTGTTTTTTCTCCCTGTTCACTTCAATTCAAAGAAGATAATTGGAGAAGGCATCCTGTGCACTGTAGCATGCAGTTCTACCCAGGGGCATATGTGATTTGGTCCAGGTTCCGCCTTTCTACTGAACTTTTCATGTCACTAGAGCTCTGTCTTGATGGGTCCTGACATGAACCCATGGGATGGCACACAGTAAGGAGATTCCTCTTCACTAAAGTCATTTTACTGTTAGAGAAACAGAGCTGCTTGAGAAACCTAATTCTCACACCRTTTTTCAGCCCTTTTTGTTTCTACATGAGGGTGAGGCATATTGGGCGTAGCTTTTTCAGTAGGAAAAATAGATCCTCTTACTGAGCGTTTCTCAATCATCTTTTCTAGGAGTAGGCAGTTCCAGGGATTTACGGAATTTCTCCCTCCTGCAGGACATGTGTTTGTGTAAAGTGTTCTCTCTGAACCTCCTGCTGCTTCACATATCAGTGACAAATATATTACAAAAGGATGCTTTTCTTCTGTTGGAGCTAGATATTRTGCATCTATTGGTAGTCTGTAGTGATGACAGCAATCACAGTCTCACAAAAATCTGTGTGCTTGCTGCACTCCGTCTCTATGCAGATGTTTTTTACAATTCAGAAGTGCCTTTGCAAAGTGCTGTCTGCTACCTTGCGACATCATCCTGAGACTGAGGAGTCCATGGTTTGGCTGCTGCTATTCTTCAGTAGTGTTCAACTTGACTATTTGTGCTGCTGGAGTCTGCTTGGCAGAATATGACAGTTAATCTAGAACTGATACTACACAGCATCATTATTTCAGTACTCTGTGCAGTGATGTTTTGAAAGTACAGCCAAAATATTCTTAGCCATTTGTCTCCTGATGTAGTTATGTCTGCAAGAGCCATGCTCCTTTATTAGCATCTGTGAGGTCCTGATTTTCTGCTGTTGCTAGGTTTGGCTTGGGTTTTCATTTGTTTTTTGTCTTTGTCTTTTTTTTTTTTTTTTCTCCTGGGGCATTCAGCTGTCAGAATGACTATTTCCCCTGTGGCAGCCCTTCAGTTCTGTTTGACTAACTCATCTTCCTTTTTGGGAGGGGAGAGGATGACAGTAGAGAAGGCAAGCTGGCCTCCCTCACAGTTGGTAGCTATTCCACTGCTACAGAGTATCCAGCCTGAGAAATTCTGGAACTGCAACGCCCACAGTAATTGGTTTGATTAATGGAGCATTCACAGTTGATTTAAAAGAAATAATATAAAAAAAATCCTGATGCTTCCTCTCCACTGGAGATGAAAGATTCAGATCCCCTCTGAGATCTTGCCATGACAAGTCTTCATACAGCAGCATTGATTCTCTAGCCTCTGTCTTCAAACTTGATGATGTGTTTATCCAAAATGTTTGATAGTAGGAGCCATGCACAAGCTATTCAGATCATATGTTCCTTGTCTTGACACTTGCAAAAAATTTTAAGCGTACCTTGTTTGGTGGTGGTTTGGTTTTTTTTCTCGGGAATGGTTTTTTTTTTTTCTGTATTTGTAGACTGGAGTTGACGGTTCAGTTCGTAAAGTAGGCATTACTAACTGCTGAGGAACAAATGCAAACTTTTGTCTGGATTTGTGTTTTCAAAGCATAGTGTGCCTTTAAATTATTTTCTGATGATGGGGTATTTGTCATCAGACTAGTGTGTCTGAGTTGGCCAGAGGAGAAGAATCCTATTCTCCACTGTATATAAAAAGAATGATGGGGCTGGTTGTCGTCTTATCTGTGGAAAGTGGTTGTTTAACAAGGCAGAATTTTTAGAAGAGGCTTTTCGCTGATCAGAAATTGTGGATTCTTCTTAGGGGGCAGCTCCACCAGCAATGCTGTGAAAAGTGGACGCAGGTCAATGATGAAACTCAAGCTAAGATGGCTAGAATGGCTGCTGCTGCTGCCTGGGGTCTAGGTAATGTATCCTTGTGTGGTAGTATATGACAACCCACAATGTGGAAGCACAGATAGTTTTAACTTACTTAAGAACTACAAAATATAAGAAACAGCAAAATCAAAGAACAAAATTATTTATGTTGGGTTATGAAGTAAGTGTCATTCAACACTGAAGCCCTTTGGAAAACCTACATTTACATAAGGTGTCCCAGTGTAGTCTCAAGTATCAAAGAGACTGCCTTATTGGTCTGAGCAGATAATCAGTTGCTTAACTGGTCCCTTGTACTTAGTTTTACATTGAATATAGCTCAGACTTGAAATGAGATTAATGGAATTTCTCAGATTTGTGGCAGACTCTTATTTACAAACTAGAACAATATCTGCTGAGCATTTTGATAGGTTGTGTCTGCTGAGTAGACAATCTTAAGTGGAATAAATGTATAAATGGTCCAAATACCAGTTATCCTGATAGCCAGATATTTGCTAGAGAAGCTTATAAATCACTTGCTGTCTGCAGGCCTTTGCTCAGAAAAATTAATCTTTTGCTTTGTAGGACACTAATTGATTCAAATGTTCTGGAAATGTCAGCATTTCAACTTTTTCATCACAAGGAGTGCAAGAACCTTTTCTAGGAGGATAACAATTTGCCTAGAAGAAAAATGCCTATGTTTTTGCTTGTCAATAACTCTTCTGTGTGTGTGTGTATGTGTGTATATATATATATATATACAGTTTCTGTATATAACACAGACTGTCCCTGCCAAAGACAAGCTGTTGGAGAACTGACTTAAATGTAGAACTACCACACAGCATTTGGGCCTAGCTGCTTATGTCTAAGCACTGTAGCATCGTTCTGCTCTTACCTTGCAGAGAAGGCTGTTGTATTACTGAGAATATCTGTTTCTCTGCAGGTCAGTGGGATAGCATGGAAGAATATACCTGCATGATCCCAAGGGACACCCATGATGGTGCTTTCTACAGGGCTGTACTGGCTCTTCATCAGGACCTTTTCTCACTGGCTCAGCAGGTAATTAGCTTCCTTGTTGGCTTTCCCAAAACCTAGTTTAAGATGAACTAGGCTATATTGCTGCATGGAAAGACATGCTGTTTTAAAGCAGTCGGCTATAACCTATGAATTGCCCGATAACCTTTTTTCCATTGATATATTAGACCATGGTGATTGAGCTTATCTTGTATTTCCAGAAACACAGCAGTGAATATACGTACAGATAGTAGTGGTCCAGTGCTTAGAGTATAAGAATGCCTTAGTCATTCTTAGGCTTCTTTACCTTTATGTCTGTTTTCTAGACAGACAGTGCACAAGGATTATCTCGGCAGAGGTTCCATTCTGCAAGGCACTGCTTGATAAAAGGCATTCATGGCATAAGACACGCATAAGATTCTTCGTGGGTGTTCTGTGCACCTCTGTCTGCAGCTTTTTCGGTGAAGTGCTCATATATATCATGTACCAGAACTTTTCCTCTAATTTTTCTGGTAGCAGTGACAAATCTTAAATTTTAGATTGAGATGAGAAATCAAGGCAAGGAATGAGTCTATTAAACAGAGTCATATTGGTATGCTTGTTTGTCACAGAGGAGATTTGCAGAGCGACTTTTTCCCCTCTGTAGATGTGAAGCATGTTGTTTACTTTCCAAGGAAGCTCAAGTACTATTTCTCAGAATTCTGTGCTGGCTTGCCAACTTAGATAAAGGAGTAATTCGGTCTGCTCTGTCGAAACCCGTACATAGGTTTTTGGGTGATGTGCACAGTAAAATTAGCCAGGCATTCGAAGGGGTAGCGTTTGTGATTAACCTTTAACATTTTGAACAGGAAAAACTATAGATGAGAGATTATATAATGACTGGAACCAGAGCAGGATTTATTTCATGCTTGAAGAGCATGTCTTAGTTGGAGGAAGAGAAATGGAATTTGCTGTCCTGTAAAATTCACAAAAACCTATTGGGTTACATAAAACAGTGAAAGCTATTTTCTATCATTGTATATTGTCAAGAGACATTTCTTGAGGCTTTTTTGTAACCGACTCTCTTGCACTAAAATGTGAATTTCTCTTTTCTTCTATAAATGTTATTAATGATGATCTCTACAATGACAGTAGGATTAGAAATACTGCAAACTTTGATTTGGTAGAAAGACAAACTTCAGACTCTGCAGGTGATAAATGAAGCCCCCATGACTTCCCCTATACCTGCCCCTGGACACTGTTTTCCTGTCAATTCTTTCTATTGATAACATCCTTTCCTGGTTCTTGTTGGAGAACGGGAACAATGCCAGCTTTGTTCATGAGATGGAACAGATGAATAGCAGTTCCAACGGTTGACTCTAGATAAAACGTACCACCTTTGCCCCAATATCTTGTTCTATTTCAGTGCATTGACAAAGCCAGAGATCTGCTAGATGCTGAGCTGACTGCCATGGCAGGAGAGAGCTACAGTCGAGCCTATGGGGTAAGTGTCTAACTTTCAGCCTTCATTCTCCTCATTGCTGCTTCAGACTGTCTGTAGAAGTTGCATAAAAATTCTGTGTAGCGCTTGTATCAAACATAAGACCTGTGCAGGCCCACAAGCTAAATGGCTCTTGTCAGATAAGAAATATAACTTTGTAGGAGCAACTTTGGGATAAATTAAACAGTGAAGTGAGCTTCCCTCCCCCCCGCAAAAAAAAAAAAAAAAAAAAAAGAAGAATTGACACTTAGAAAGTTTGAATCAGCAGATCATCTAGATACCAGTATATAGCAGTCAGTCCTTTACCTGTTGGGCAGCATATGTACTTAAGATTTTGATGCCAAAATACTGTTCCTTAATTATAGATTTGTTCTGTAGTGATTGGGATGGAATGTGATTGTTTCCTTCAGGCTATGGTATCCTGCCAGATGCTGTCAGAGCTGGAAGAGGTTATCCAGTATAAACTTGTACCAGAACGCCGTGAGATCATCCGCCAGATCTGGTGGGAAAGACTGCAGGTACATCTATGTAAAGATCGAGGATGGAGATGCTGATGTGCTGGCATGAACAGCTTCCTTCCGAGTCAGCGTGATGGCTCAGCAAATCTTTCCATTTCTCTTTCTATCCGAATAGCATATACACTTACATGGCTGCATGCTTTCTGTCTCCTTTGCGTTTGTCCTGGTTGTTTGGGCTGCTTTTTTTCGGTTAATGTTCCTGAGGTGTCTACTGATGTGACACTTTAATAGGGTGATTTAAGCCTTGAAATAGATGCGTACAGAATGGAGATGCTAGTAACATCTCCAAGGCTGCTTATCTCAGTGTTGGATTGCACCTGGAAATAATGGTTTGGATAAGGCTAGTTTGAACTTTTTACCTGGCTGGCTGCATTTTAAGGAGAAGTGAATTCTCTCACAATGCTGGAAAACTGGACAGAGAATTCACATACTTGTAAAAGATTGTCCTGTTCCTTTTTGACCTCTTACAAGAACATTTCCAATTGATTGGTGGTACTTAGGGACGTGGCTTAGTGGTAGACTTGGCAGTGTTAGGTTTATGGTTGGACTCAATGGTCTTCAAGGTTTTTTCTAACCTAAATGATTCTATGATTCTGTGATTAGCCTTGTCCTCTTTTAAGAGACCTTTGGCAATGCTGCTTTTCTTGTATTTAAAGAGAAGTTTGTGCCTTTCTTACTCTAAACAGCAAAAAATCCAAAGCACCTCTGAAGATTTAAATCAGCCAAATATTTTGAGACTGTTTCCTTACAAGAGGCATCCCTACAGTGAAAGTGAACATCATCAGATGAAGTACTACATACAGGAGTACTGTTTAAAGAGGTGATTCCTGCAAGGGAAGGGGAAAAAAAAAAAAAAAGCCTAATTAGGGTAAAATGCTCTCATTATACCAAATTTTGATGCACTGTCTGGAGGAAGAATTTCTCCGTATGCAGAGTTCTTCACTGTGACTGCTATATCTGCCTCCTTATGAAAGGCTGTTGCTGCTGCATATTTTTTAGCTGTTTGGGAAACTGTGACAAAGCTTTTAGTCTCCCATCTGCATTCCTGTCTGGAAAAGCTCAGGAGCATTCCACTGGGGTGGAGAAACTGAGAGTGACAGGAAGTGTAATGTCTGAATACAGCTGTTTATAGTCCTGCAAGCAGTACATACAGTTCTTGCACATTTTTATAGCTACTTTTTAATAATTCTAAAATGCCTATTGGATGAGGTTTATTTGGGTGTTAGGGAACAAGCTTTGTCTAACTCCCCAGCCCTCAATTTTGGGGAAAAAGAAAAAGGGAAAGAAATAGATGCTTTGGTGCTAAGGTCCTTGCTGCCATCGGAAATTCTTTTGTTTACCTCAAAACTAAGTCTAAGTCATCTCTGGATCAATACGAACTTCAGAGCATCACTGTTACGTTGAAGTACTTGGCCATTACAGCAAGCACCRTGTATTTGGTTGTTACTGTCCCTTCCACAATTCTGTTTGTCTGTAGCATCCTTGAATGTTTGAAATACAGACTCATCCTGCTCCGACTGACAATGTTGTGCCTCTCCCTTCAGACAGACAAGAACCAGACAATGCTTGCACAAGCAGCATAGCAGTTGGAACTGCAGTTTCTGGCAGAATATCAGTTCAGTCATGCCAGCCTCTAAAAGCAACACATGCAAGGAGAAGAAAAAGGGCAATCACAAAAATATCTTTGCAACCATTTGGTTTTGTACCATCTCCATATTGAGATTTGTCACTGTTTAAACCAAAAATAGGCTTTAAAACTAGGTTGAGAAGTGTTATAAAACTCTTGACTCGTTTCAGAATTGCACAAAGAGCTTTCCTGATTTTTGGATGCATTTCTGCTTTAGAAGCTTTTCTCCTTTTTCCATTAGAGGGTATCGTTAGACTGCAAACACTGAGCTGGCTGCAGAGAATGAGAGTCAAGGACTTAACCTTCTTCGCAGTATTAAATACTATTGCAGTATTAAAGAAATAGCCAGCTAGTTTGTAATGTCGGCCTGCTGTGAATTATGGGTACTGAAGTGTCTCCATCTTGGGAAAAGTCCTTCCAGATTCTGAATTAAGGCCCTGTGGAGTAGATTGGAGATAAAACGCTAAGAAGTTCTCTCTTCCTTTTTCTCTCAGGGCTGTCAACGAATTGTGGAAGACTGGCAAAGAATATTGATGGTCCGATCTCTTGTTGTGAATCCTCATGAGGACATGAGAACTTGGCTCAAGTATGCCAGCTTGTGTGGCAAGAGTGGGAGACTGGTAAGCATTATCAAGCTCTACCCTCTACAGCAGGTTTTTAGACGATTGGCTTTGTCATGCTGCTTCAACCTTGAGCATTTCCAAATACTTTCATTGCCCAAGTGGGATGGGCTCTCCTCTGAGGAGGAGACTGGTCAGAAATTTTTGAAATGCTAAAATTATAACCAGCGTAGAGTTCATGCTTGTAGCCAAGGTTATTTTTGTGGGACTAGTATTATACCTGAGAGCCTCGGAGCCAATTTTTTGTTGCATGCTATACCTGAAAGTTCTTACGCAGCACTGGTAATTATTAATAATAGCTCTCTCCGCTAAAGCACTCTTTGTCAAATCTAGAATGTGATGTTGTTATCGTTGAACATTACAATCCTATTTCAACATTCACCACAAGATTTATTACCAAAAATAATTGAAACAGAGACTTCACACTCTCTACTGGCTTCTGAAATGAGAATCTAAGGCTCTGATCCCAATGAAGACATATGGTTTATCATGTGGTATTCTTATGAGTCCAGGGAGCGGTAATAAGGCTGCTATGTCTGTGTTTTATCTGGAGGGTTGGAGGTATTTTTTTAGTGGCAGGCAATTCTGCGATCAATATGAAATGGAGGTAAGAATGAGCTTGTTTTAACCTGCTTTTTCTCTTTGCAACTTTCTCCAGGCTTTGGCCCATAAGACACTTGTCCTACTCTTGGGAGTAGATCCATCTCGACAGCTGGATCACCCACTGCCAACAGTACATCCCCAAGTGACTTATGCATACATGAAACACATGTGGAAGAGCGCCCGTAAGGTACAAAAGAACATAGTACTCTTTATGTTTCATTGCTCAGGTTTTGTGCGGTGGCATGCATGTTAGCTCAGGTTTTGTGCGGTGGCATGCACGTTAGCTCTTCATAATCCCCACAGAACAAAGTCGAGGCTGAAGGTTTTATTTTTGCTCACCTAGAAAAGAGTAACTAATCCCTTTCCTTATTGTTATTCAGAAGATAAGCTTTTGAAATTTTCCTTTAAAACTCTGTAGTGACATAGAAGGCCTGGTCCTAATTTTATTTCCTACGTGGAAAAATTATTTTTGCTAAACCAGTATCAGGTACCCAAGGGATGCAGCAAAGATTAATGGTCAATAGTAGCTCTTCTGTCTTCACCAGGATTTTACTGTGTAGGCTTGGTACTTGACTTTTCATCCACTGTTCTTATTGCCAGGTCTCCACACTATACCTATGGTCAGGGTTACATGCAGAAAGAGTAAGGTTTTTTTATTACCAGTTTTAGAAAAATATCCTGAACAGTTTGTACTTAGTTGCTGAGCAGAACTGACTTTTATTAAGGACATTATTGAAAATTTCTAAGTGAAAGACAGCTGAAAAGTACATAGGGTTTTGTCATGGGAACAATTTGGCTCCAAAGAGCCTAGGGTGAATGTTTTTGACATTGCAACCCAGGGAGAATTTACATAATCAAATCCAATAAGCTCCAGACTGGATAACTTACCTTTTTTTTAACATACATTAAAGCCTCCATTTATTCTCATATTCTGCCACATCTTTTTTATTTTTCCTGTCTTTGGGATTGCCAGCACTGGAGCAGAGCCATTGCTATGGGAACATTTCCATGACCTGACTATTCTTTATTTGAATTTAAAAAACAGAAGGAGCTGCTGATGAGGCCCTGTTCTATTGGCTTTGTAAAACAGTGTAATGGTCTCTTACTTTCTTCAGTAAATGACCCAAGAAGTATATGGGTCTTCTCTGCCTGCCTCTTTGAGTGAAAGTGGACTTTTCTGTGTTTGACCTGTGATAAAGAAATAGACAGACAAGATGCAGGAAACTGGTGCAGTTGTAGAAAGCAGAATGAAAGCAGGCACAAAGGTTAAGGCGATGGGGGAAGAGAATGTATCTAAAATAACTGATGCAAGAATATGTAGAGCCCATGAAGAAAGGAGAAAAAAGATTAGAAAAGCAGCAAAGATGAGAAGGAGGAACAGATGTGGTTAGAATCCCCTCTTGCTCATTGAATGATTTCCTATTTAAATGCAGTACATAAGCTCTGTGCTTAGGGGCTTTTTTTTTTTTTTCCTTCTTCTTTGTAACACATTAAAACTGGGTCTTGTTTACAGTGCTGAGGGAGAAATACTTTACCCAAGGTAGCACTACTCCTAGACCTGCATGCAAGTCTCGACCCTTTCTCTGAGCACTCTTCTGCTGGAAGGGCTGACTCAGTGATTCAGTCCTTTGTGGCACTTGGAAAGTAGATGCTTATTTTTGAAATTCATGGTTAAAGGTGCAGCTCTGTGGCACAAGAAGCTATGTTAGGGTACAATAAAGTTTGCAGTCTGGAGTGAGACTTAAGTGTTTGTTTATACCAAACACCGAAAGTGTTTAGGGAGTTCTCCTGGTACCAGGAGCATTACATGGTTGGGTGTATCCTTATGTCCTATTTGAGTGACTATCATTAACTAAATAATACATAGTTATACCTGGTGATGTATGTAGACCAGAGTTTTATATAACTCTGTGTGTTCACTTGATTTGGTATCCTAATTAATAAGCTACTGAGGTAGGCTGGTATGGTAGGAAATGACCATTTTCCCTAGCTGAGGAGTTCAAGGTTGCTTGGTTGACCTAAAATGTTTTCCTTACCACCATTTTGGCACTTGCCAGATCCAGCAGGAGAAAAACTGGCATCTAGATAGAAACCAGCTACATAGCACTTGCAGAGCTGCACAACAATCTTTTCTTAAACAACAGATAAAAAGATGGATAAGTAAACCCTACTGCATTTCTTCTAACAAGGACCCTTGCCAGCAGCTGCATTCTACAGACATACACCATAACAAAGCTGCATACAAACTTAAGAATTCAGTCGTTAAAGAAAACTTACTGCTTTCAGCCTTAAGTGCTCTGCCTGTCAGTTTACGGTGATCAGTTTTCAATATTAATGGAAACTGAGGAGCAGATTGTCAGGTGTGTCTAGATATGAGAGGGGCACATAACTGTCCAGCAATACCTTTTTGTCTATTTTTGACAAATGTCTGGCATAGCAGCATAACTATTTATAAGATTGTTATTTCCCCCCTGCCCCCTTCTAACCAAGTATCTAGGTTACAAGCTGTGGAATGCCCCCCGTTAATGTTAATAGTGTGATACTTTCTTTTATTTCACCCTGGGCTAATACCCTTTTTCCTGACAATTGACTTGTGCATGCTGACATTTGAACAGGATAGATGAAGCATTTCAGCTCAGGTGATTTTTGTCTCACTCTACAGTAGCTCATTCCTGTAGATGGAACAGAAGCATATTCTGCAGTTTCTGACCTGAAATGACCTTGCAGATTGCAAGAGCTTTACTCTAATTGTTTCCAGTGAAGCGTGCATACTTTTTTTTCTTAAATCTTTAATTTCGTGTTTTCTTACCCCATAATTCTTTCCAAGGAATTTCAAAAAGAGTCTTCCCTCAAAATTTGGTAGTGCAAGTTGCTTTAGCACTACTGCCTTATGTAATCTGCTGGCAAAGGAGCAATGTACATTTGTACTTCTTAAACAACCTTAGGAGAAATCTAGACTTTAATTTGTTGAAACAACTCAAAGTTTACATCCCATGGCATGTACTGTAAGCCCAGCCAAAGCTGAGGCGTTAGGAGGGAAGATCAGGAAGCTGCAAGTTTTCCTTCAGGCATTATTTTCTCAAATTGTTGGGTTTTGTTGGGTTTGGGGTTTTTTGTTTTGTTTTGTTTTGTTTTTTCCCCCAGGTCATAGCAGGTTATAGGCAGGCTTCTCTGGATTTGTGATCTTGTCTATTGTGATAGTGACCTGGTCAGATACAGTTTGTAAGCTATGAACATTGTTTGATTGTTGGAATTGCTGGACTGTCTTCGATGTGCATGCTCAATTGCAAATGAGACATCGCTGTATCATTACTAGAATCTCACTCTGCGTGAGCAGTAACAGGACATTCTCTGCTGCTGAAGTTTTCTTCTTGTACAGGTGACCTTGTCGCTTTGCCAGAATTGAGTTCTTGCACATCAGAGCACAATGTTTGCTTGTGTTATGGTCGGTCATGCTTTTGACTGTATGTATGACATGAAGGTATGCCTAGCATTGGAAGGATGCACTTATTTGTTCCTCAGTGTAGCAATTCAGTGGCCAGATTTCTGAGATATCAAGAATCTCTAACYTCTTCATTTATTTGGTGCTACATATGTAGAGTATAAACTGATTTGAGAGGAATGTAAACAGCTAAAAAGCTTTGAAAGAAAACAAAACTGTATTTTTTGGCTTTCAGTGAAAATTTATTTCCACATTGTCTTCCTCTCTTGTGAAGTTGTATTTAACCCCTGTGGTCCTTACTGCAACCATCATCCAATTACAGATTGATGCGTTCCAGCACATGCAGCACTTTGTGCAGACGATGCAGCAGCAGGCACAGCATGCTATTGCAACCGAGGACCAGCAGCACAAGCAGGAACTCCACAAGCTCATGGCACGGTCAGCACCTGGTCCTTGGACACCCTTTAGCTATATAGTGAAACTGATGTCTTTCCTGAGGTTGCAGGGTCCACGCAGATGACACGTTTCAGACAAGGCCCATGCTTTGATTAAAAGGAACAGGGGATTTCTCATTTAGCTGGTAGAGACCCATTTGGTATTACATTCTTATCTATCATATAATTTTCATATAATATATTTTCATATAACTTTCAGATTGTCATACAATAACATTTACTGTTATTGTGACACATCAGCGTAAACAAGCTTGGTTTTGTCGCTGGCAGCTGGTTGTATTTTTCCAGCACTGTGGCTCGCTGGCACAAGGCAGAGCTCTCAGCATGGCTATTTGGTTTTCAGCAGATCCAGTCAGTAGGAAAGAAACACTTCCCACATGCCTGGCACATCTGTGCTTGGCAGCGTGTGCCCTTAATACAACAGCAGTGCTTTGGGCAATAGGTGCCCAGCATGTGTGATGGTCTCTTAAAATACTGTTGCGTTAAAAACACATCTTATAATATAATCTCCATTTTCCTCTATGGATCTGGAGGTGCCAGATCTGTTGTTTCCAATTTTAAGAAGAAATTGCATAGTGCTTTCTATTGAAGGTTTGCTTTTTTTTAAAGGGAGGCACACACTTAACTTGCTTTTATGAGAATGGGAACTTGATAACACCATTGTCTTATTTTTTTCAGGGTGACTATCATGGAAGACAAATTAGCCATGAGTTGCGCACAATATTTTTCTTGCACAATGCTTTCTGGAAAACTGAAAATATAGAAAGGACAGCTGTGTAACTGTGGTATTTAAAGCCTGCTGAGGGAGCAAAGTATTAAGCTTTGCACAAACCTTCACAGCCCCACCCTGCTGCAGTAAAAATATGTTGTTTTTCCTTTCCTCAGGGAGGGGATGACTTAATGGGGTTCTGGCTTGGGGGAAGAGTAGTTGCTCTGTGTTTCCACTGTCGCAGTGTTCTCTCCAGAAGGCTAGTTCATATGTTGATAAGTATAGCTAGCCAGCCCATATACTGTGTGCATTTTATCAATACTGATGAAGTGTTTTGATGCTATTGCTAGCTACTTCTTCCGTTTATTTTATAACTGATATAAATAAGGAACAAAGTTTGACCCTCACCTTTCCCCCTGAAAATTAAACCATTAACTAGTTAGCTCCACACTTACAATCAGGATGTAGGTGTTTTGAACCTTACATGTTAACATGTACACTCCTAGTCTGCAGAAGAGGCTTACTGAGTGGGTTTACCACATGAAATGTCTTTCAGACTTCAGACAATAAGTCTGGCTCTTAATCCAGCAGGCTTCGTTTTCATTCTAGGTTCTGAATCAATAATCCCTTTGCTTAACCAGGTGTTTCCTGAAACTGGGTGAGTGGCAGCTGAACCTGCAAGGCATCAATGAGAGTACCATCCCCAAAGTCTTGCAATACTACAGTGCTGCAACAGAGCATGATCGCAACTGGTACAAGGTCGGTAAGGAAAAGGTTCCAGGCACCATTGCAGAGAGATCAGTAAATTTGATCACATCCCATGCCACAGGAAAGGAAGGTGCTCATAGGAAGATCTCCTATAACTATCTGCCTTGTTACTGCGAGTAGGATTAAAAAAACAGAGAAAGCAGCCCAAGGCAACCATGAGATTCTTGTTTAGAATTTTATCTGGCTGGTAAAACTAGGCCACAATTCAGTTTCTATTCTTGCTTTTGGGACTTTCTCTCCTGTCAGTTAACAGTGAAGGAGAAAGGATAATCTAAATGGAAAAAGTCTAACTTGTTCTCACTCAGTATGCTTGAACTAGGAAAGTAGCCTTGTTGCTAATCCTCCAAAGAGCCTTTGATTTCAGGGTTATGAAATTTCAATTAATATTTGGTGCCAGATCTTCTCTGGGGCAGCCATCTCCTGCATTTCTTCCTGTTACACCTCCCCTAGTCCTAACATACTAATCTTCATTTTAAGCTTTGAAAAATTAAGGTGTATGTGAATGGAATGTGATTTAATTTTTGCTACAGAGCTCCTTTGCCTTAATATCCAACAGGGAGCTCCTGGCTAAGAACTGACCATGATGCTATTTAAGATAATAAGCAGTCAAAACTACAAGTGATTAGAGAAAGCAAAGCATTGTGTTGTTTGCAGGGTATTACTATGGTTGTCTGTGGACTCAGAAATGTTGGATTATTATCTCTAATAATTAGAAAATAGAGGTTGCAGAAAGGATTCATCCTCCTTCTGACTTTTGTTCTCTCTTGTTGGCAGGCCTGGCATGCCTGGGCAGTGATGAACTTTGAAGCAGTGCTTCACTACAAACATCAAAACCAGGCCAGAGATGAGAAGAAGAAACTACGTCATGCCAGTGGAGCCAGCATCACCAGTGCTAACACCGAGGGCAGCAATAGTGAGAGTGATGCAGAGAGCACAGAGAACAGTCCCATCCCATCTCCAGTGCAGAAAAAAGTCACTGAGGTACCTTTCTTCCATGTTTATGTTGAGAGATTGGTACTTATTGCTTAGACGCAGGAAAATGTTATGGCAGGGAACAAGCTACTATGCGTACCTGGCTTGTGGAAGCTGTCTGCGTATATATGTATATATCCTTACAGCAAAAGTGAGGAAGTTCAGGTTAACTCAGTCTTRAGGGAAGAGGACTAAATTAATACAAACGATCGTAAGCTGTGAACTAAAGCAAAGGCATAGATGGCTATCATAGGTGATACAACGTACATTAACAAGTTCTGCTGCTTAAGCCCTTCATGAAAGACTGTGAGGAATCTCTTTTACTTACCAGTTATAGTAGGGTTATAGTTTTTAGGCTGCTTTGCTGTCCACAGTTTTGCCCGCAAACTGAAGTATAAAAACACTTCACAGTATGTTCCCTGCCAGGATGAAAGACCTATGTGTAGTCAAGCAAAACATAAATTCCAAGAGCAACRTGTCATGTGAGGAGTATGAGCAGAAGTCAACTATAATGTGGATTAGATCTATATCTCCACATATTTCTTCCTCTTTCCACTTGCTAAGTTTAGGATTCATGTGGACTGATGTGCTTGTGTAGAGCTAATGCAGCAATTTTCATTCCAAAAGGATTTATCCAAGACCCTCTTGATGTACACAGTCCCTGCTGTCCAGGGTTTCTTCCGATCCATATCTCTGTCTCGAGGAAACAACCTACAAGACACTCTAAGGTACATAATAAAGCACACAGTAAATGAAATCCAGCTGATAAGGGCACATGGTTTAAGATCAGGTAGAACCTGTGTCTGCTCTTTTTGTTATGGTTAAATTAAGTGAATGCTTCAGTCCAAGCTAATTTATGTTAGGTGGATTAGCCCTTATCCTACTATCTCTAGGTTCTGGGAAGAGTCACTTGTAAATGGGTCTGAAGGTATTTAACTGGAATGGTGTTTTTTGTGTGTGTGTTTGTTTCATTCCTAACGAATGTATTTCTCTTTTTAAGAGTCCTTACTCTGTGGTTTGACTATGGTCACTGGCCTGATGTGAATGAGGCTTTGGTAGAAGGAGTCAAGGCAATCCAAATAGACACTTGGCTGCAGGTAAGGCACACAAAGGGCTAAGACAAATCTCAGTTCTGGGGGGAGCTTGGGGATTTATTACATGATATCCATGATGATCCTTTGCTAAACAATCCTCTGTAGGTGAGTGGTGAGAGCAGCGTGCAGTACAATTTGTAACTGATTTAACAAGCATCTTGAACAGACATGAGAAACATTCTTGTATGCATTTCTGTATTTATATGTGGATTAGTGCATATGAATGAGAAAGAATGAAAATTTTAAAATTGAAGATGACGTGCATTCAGTGGTGATCAAGTATAAAACACCACTGTGCTGCTCTGATGTAATTCAGGCAGTCAGTCTATTTCAGGATTGCTTTGTAGAATAACTCTTGTAAATAAATAAAAAAAAGCTTTATGTCTTATTTGAGCATTACACTTCAAGACACATCTTACTCTTTCCATAAGAGGATCCTGTAACCATTTTGCACAGAACACTTGTGACCTCACTGAGCTGTTCTGTGTTTCTGACACTGTTTGGAACTTTGTGTTATCCTCTGACAGTCTCAAAAATGACTGGCAGGCCTCTCTGTCTTCTTTAGAGACTGTGAGGTCTCTAGCAGAGGGCAGAACAGCTTGTAAACTAAATACATGAGATAACAGGGATGTTTATTTTACGTATCCTTACTACTAGGTTATCCCTCAGCTCATTGCAAGAATTGACACCCCTCGACCCTTAGTAGGACGTCTCATTCATCAGCTCCTCACAGATATTGGACGGTACCATCCCCAGGTAAGCTTTGGCTTAGAGGAGGAATTTCCATAGACTGATAGCCAATTAAGGCCTTTCCTATGTTCCATTTCACCTAGTCTAGATGCCTGCACTGGAAGTCACAGCAAGTGAGGATAGTGAGAATGGGGACTATTTCTGCTGCTGCTTCTTTCACCTCAGCACTGTTCACATAAAAATGGAAAGAAGAGGTGGATGAGCCATGCAGCAGGGGAAGTTCTCTCCATCTAATAGAATGCTGGGTAGTGCAAATCACCTTCTTAAATATCATTAGGTGACCACTAAGAGGCTACCTCACAGACGTTTTATCTGAATTTCTTCCTACAGTGTGGAAAATCACAAAATGCTAAAAACAATTTTCTATTCTTCCAGTTTGATCCAGGCTCTCAAAGTCATTCTGCTACTCAGTGAATTAAAGTCTTGTAAGCTTTTCAGATTGGAAGACTTTTAATAGCAAATTCCTATCACCTCTTTCCAGAAGCAAGCTTGCTTTCTCTTGTCTAGCCCTAAGGTTGCTATTTATTAATGCTTTGCTAATCTTTCAGTTCATGTAGCTCTTCTGTGTGGTTCTAAAATATTACTGGTTGATGTCCCTTGTAGGCTTTGATCTATCCTTTGACTGTGGCCTCTAAATCTACAACCACTGCTCGCCACAACGCTGCGAATAAGATCTTGAAAAACATGTGTGAACACAGTAACACTCTGGTGCAGCAGGCAATGATGGTGAGTATTAAGTGTAACATAAAGTGTATTGTGTTTCAGGAGTGGATGTACCGCAGGTATAATAACATGAATGAATAATGAATAACATTAATATAGAATGACTATTCATTGTTAATTTTGTTCAACTACAATTCATTTGGGTTTTTGCATTTGGAAGAAGTTACAGTATTAGTATAACTTCAAGAGAATGCTTTAATTTAAAAAGGACCGTAGCGTTCAAGCACTGAGTTCTTGTGTCTCCTTATGAATACATTTAGAGAAGAAATAAATGAAGAATCATTGTTCCATAAAGAGATATTTTTGCTTAATGACAAGTGGGAACAAAAYTTATCAAGCATAGCATGGAAAGAGTAATTTAATTCATTTGCTAAAGTTTTTATTAATAAAAAGTAATGCTTTCAGGCCAAGCTACACAAATACATAGAAAATTTCAAAGGCAACCAATAAGGTGAGAAAAACCTGATCAGCTTCTTGCAGAAAAAGGTGTAACAGAATTGTGGGAGTTCTTGTGGCTCCCTCTAGCTGCCAGCAACAAGTATTTCATAATCATTAGAGAAGAAAGTAGTTTTGCATTTGTAAGTCAGTATACAGTCATAGTGTTTTTCTTCAGGCATTTAATCTTTTTTCCTGTCCTAAAACAGGTGAGTGAAGAGCTAATCCGTGTAGCCATCCTATGGCATGAGATGTGGCATGAAGGATTGGAAGAAGCATCTCGTCTATACTTTGGAGAAAGGAATGTGAAGGGAATGTTTGAGGTGCTGGAACCACTTCATGCAATGATGGAGCGTGGGCCTCAGACTTTGAAAGAGACATCCTTCAATCAGGTATCAGCAAATGGCCAAGAGCATAACCTTCTGCATGCCCTCAAAAACAGGCAGGACAGCTACCTGCCCCAGATGTGTTACAAGGACCTTTGCAATTTAACACACAGAGTAAATCTCTTGGGACTCATTATGTTAGTTGCAGACTTCATTATTGGAATTTATCTTCAGATCTGTATCACTTTTGRTGACTACAGTACTACAGGGGCCATGGTAGTACAGATTGCCCTGGAGTCATATCGGCTGGGTGTCTGATAGGATCTGGAAAACACACAACTGCTCTGTAGTTAATTCTTCTAACTCCAGTCTGCTTTGCTTCACGGTAACCACTAGTAGAGATGACCTCTCTCAAGCCGGAAAAAGGAATTAATTTGAGCTTGTGAGCCTACTGTTAAAGGGTGATTCTATTCATTCTGTTGCCTCCTATCATGAAGACTGTTTGTGAGCAACATTGTCTAATAAACTCACTGCATGTCTTGGATCCAGGAATTTCTGGATCTTTAATTCCGATATGCTATAAAAATGTGAGATCAAGTATTTGTAATGCAATTTGAAAATAGACTGTGATGCTCTYTGTAGGTATTAAGTGGTCTCCACCTGTTCCACTCTAGTCTGTAGAAATGTTTTTCTTCTGTTGTTTTTCACTTCCTCCCTAGGCCTATGGCAGAGATCTAATGGAAGCTCAGGAATGGTGCAGGAAGTACATGAAATCGGGAAATGTCAAAGACCTAACTCAGGCTTGGGATCTCTATTACCATGTGTTCCGGCGTATCTCAAAGCAGCTGCCTCAGGTGGGGGGAGAGGTACAGTCCTGTTGTGGGTCTTACAGTGCAAGTTGTCAATACCAATCTTTGTTTCATGTTTTCTGGTTATTCAAAACATTCAAATTCAGTATTCTGGAAATACCTGCATATGTTGTCCTGCAAGTTTGCTGCTTATGCAGCACTTTCTGCAAGCATTTAAGTATTGACGACTGACTGAACTGTTCTAGGTCCCTCGACAGCATGAACTCTTCAGATGTTTCAGTGAGATTTAACTGAAATGCTGGGGGGTTGTATTTCTTTTGTTTTTGTTAGCTCACTTCTTTGGAACTACAGTACGTGTCACCAAAACTCCTAATGTGCCGGGACCTGGAACTGGCAGTGCCAGGAACGTACGATCCCAACCAGCCCATCATACGCATTCAGTCCATTGCACCCTCACTGCAGGTCATCACCTCCAAGCAGCGGCCCAGGAAGTTAACGTTAATGGGTGAGAGAGAGCAGTTTTCACTTAGCTATTCTAGTATTTAAACAGTTGTTGCTTTTAGGTCAAACTGCATATTTACCGGGTAAAACCTCTCCAACGTTTCCTTTCAAGTGAGGTATTTCTTAGTGGCCTGGTCAGTCAGACTGCCACACTTTCCAGTTCTTGGGTGCACGTGTATTTACTCTTGTCTGTTTGTTCAGCAAGAGTAAACTTTTGTGTATTAATTCTTTTGCAGGAAGCAATGGGCATGAGTTTGTGTTCCTTCTGAAGGGTCACGAGGACCTTCGCCAAGATGAGAGAGTGATGCAGCTTTTTGGGTTGGTCAACACTCTGCTAGCAAACGACCCAACTTCTCTTCGTAAAAACCTCAGGTATGTGTTATGCATAATCACTGAATGTGCTTATGCACAAGTGACACCCTATGTAGGTGCAGTTTCCAAGTAACCCTTGGCACAACCAGCTGGCTTGTGAGGAAATGGCAAATCTTGGAACTAAGTTAACTTAAGAAAAAAAAAAAAAAGAGAGAAAGAAAAATCGTTCAAGAATTCAAACTTGGAGAAATGTTATCCTGAGGGGATCGTTTGTTTTACTTAATTGAAGTCCCATCTCATAAATAGTTACGGTCTTTGAGGCAACCCCTATTTCAAGATACCTTGAGCGCTGCCTTAGGAGCCTGAGAACAGGTTTTTTTTGTCAAGGATTTTTTATTATAGTCAGTAAATAGCTTGGTGAATAGTCACTGACTGCAATTCTGTATGGTGTCTTTCAAGCATGAACATATCAAATGTCATGTGCAAATAATAGATCATCGTGGGTGACATAACATGTATCTTCTAAAAGCAGTCTTTCAGTGAAAACCACGTAAGCTTTGAGAATGTCTGTAGATTATCTGGCAGCAGTCTATCCAAATGGATGTTTCAGGTCTGTTTGAAAAGAAGAAAAGCAGGGCAACTACTGAAGAGACAATTTGGATCAGAATCAGATTTAGTAGTAGTTGCTTTAAGCATCTCGAAATGTAATAATTCACAAGATACAACCATTTGAGCTCTGATTCTCCTTGTTTTCCTGTAGCATCCAGAGATATGCTGTTATTCCACTGTCTACAAATTCAGGCTTGATTGGTTGGGTCCCCCACTGTGACACACTGCATGCGCTCATACGAGACTACAGAGAGAAGAAAAAGATCCTGCTCAACATTGAACATCGCATCATGCTGAGGGTAAAGGGCAAAGCTGGCAGAGTTTTTGGTACATTCTTTTAGGACTCCAGTGTCTTAATGAAGAATAATGGTGCGCAGCTTGTTCTTCCTTTGCCTGTTTTCTGATTGTTATTGGTACCAGTAATAAATGCAAAAATATCAGATAAGAGTTATAAAATGCTACCAAGAGGTAAAATTGGCCATACATTTATTTGTTTCTCCTTTCCTGTTTTAGCAGTGACCACAAGTTGTTACCATCTGGTGACTAAAATGTGCTTGGAGTTTTGCGTGACTATGATGTGCCTTATACAAGGTGCCATGCTGCTGGCATTTACAAACATTGTGTCTAAGCAACAGGGCCAAAATTAGACAGACTGGAAAAACTGAACAATACTAGAAAAGCTGGAATTGCCTGCCAAAAAGGAAAGCCTGTGCCAACCCAGAAGACTTATTTGGATAATGTTTTTTGAAACATATTTACCTTCACAGTATTTTAATTAAATATGGCTGTGGAGTACTTTGTGGATGCTAAATCATTTGCTATCCCATTTAAAATGAATTCTTCACTGTTGGGTAGTCATCTCACTGTGTTTGGGAACATACTGGTCAGTCTACAAATAATTTCAATATAAACTTGATATGAAATTATTTGTGATTACTGTGTTTCTTATAGTACAACTAGGGATTACTGGAGGTGGTTTTTTTTTTTTTTTTTTTAAGTTGCTGAGTGTCACTTCTTAATTATAGATGGCTCCAGATTATGACCACCTGACTCTGATGCAGAAAGTAGAAGTATTTGAACATGCTGTCAATAACACAGCTGGTGATGACCTTGCCAAACTGCTGTGGTTGAAAAGTCCAAGCTCGGAGGTGAGTTCAGCACATGTAATGGCTTGTGTTTGGCAATCAGCATAGTATGGAATTACCTTCTCTGCAGAATGAGTGAGAGATGGTGTTTATTCATCATGAACGCCAGATGAATCACTGCAGAACATGTATCCACACATGTGTATCCCCTCACAAGGGGCCTTATAAGGCTCAGATCACAATGGCTGCCAGAGTGCAGTCCAAAGCACAAGACTGGAGACTGAAGCTCCATGTACTGTGCCTGGGGAGAGAAAAGCAGGAGCCTCAGAATATGTTCTCTTAATGGCTTAGACATCTAATTCAAGGCCACAGGATATTTGAACCCACTCAGGCTATGGAGTGTATTGAACCTAAGCATACCACCGTTTCACTTTGTGCAAAATTAACAAAAGTTAATGTATAATTAAAATATAAGCTGAAACATGCAACATGCCTGGCTGGCTTTTTCTATTTTGTCTCTGCTTGTAGGTGTGGTTTGACAGAAGAACAAACTACACTCGTTCACTAGCTGTAATGTCAATGGTTGGGTACATTTTGGGCCTTGGGGACAGGTAAGTGAAATTGAAAAGGTTTCTTTTAAATAAAAGCACAGACTGTGTAGGCCTCTCAATTCATTCTTTGGATCACTTCTTATGATAACATCTTTCATTGTGTCATATTGCTGAGTTGTAACGATACCATCTTTCAGGACCTAATTGTGCTGTCATTATTTTCAGCACTGCAGGCACGAGATATAGGGTTTGTGTATCTTGAGTACAA
The DNA here is from genome assembly GCA_035582835.1 of Phoebastria nigripes. Classification (NCBI taxonomy): domain Eukaryota; kingdom Metazoa; phylum Chordata; class Aves; order Procellariiformes; family Diomedeidae; genus Phoebastria; species Phoebastria nigripes. Next base: position 5,838,966 of record JAYKAV010003044.1, on the reverse strand, counting down.
ATAAGAGTTTCTTCCATATTGAGAGGAGTATGCGCAGAATTACATCAAGGACCACAAGTTCTAATTTTGTCCTTTCACTCACAGAATGGGAAATCTTTCTCCATCCATTCTATATGAGGAAACGGCCTGAAGTTGCCCCAGGGAAGGTTTAGATTGGATATTAGGAAAAATTTCTTCACCAAAAGGGCTGTCAAGCATTGGAACAGGCTGCCCAGGGAAGTGGTTGAGTCACCATCCCTGGAGGTATTTAAAAGATGTGTAGATGTGGTGCTTAGGGACATGGTTTAGTGGTGGACTTGGCAGTGCTAGGTTAACGGTTGGACTTGATGATCTTAAAGGTCTTTTCCAGCCTAAACGATTCTATGATTCTATAAAACAGAAATATTGTTGACGTTTGCCACCAATCTGTGTGCTTTCGTGTGCTTTGTGCATATGAGATGGCAATTTTTTTGCAAAGTCTGTTAGGACTGTACACGTACATGCAGCATTTTGGGGAGGAAAGAAGCGCCATGATCAAGCACCAGTTTTTGTTCCCTGAAGTAGCAAAAAGAAATCCAGAAAGTATTTAGTGGCAGAGGTCTTCTGATTCTCCCTCCAAATGAGTTCAGTAACACTACTTATTTTGCATACTTTTTTGCCTGGTGGATATTTATTCTGTGAAGCAGGAACCTCTAGTGCTATGTATGTTCACAGCAGTTGTCAGAGACACACGTGAAGTCCCCATAAATACTCCTCAAAGACTGCTCTAGACTTAAAACAAATGAAAGTTGATGTTGGTTTAACTATTACTTAACATGGTGCTTTTTCTGATTTGCAATGCAGACATGTTCTGGAGGGAAGTACGTACAAACCAAATGGATTGAGCAAATAATAAGGAAAAAAAAAAAAAAAGATAAAGTGAACAAATGTTTGATTTAGTGTATGGCTTACTGTCAAAAGGGGAATCATAACTTCCAAAATACTTTTGAAGACAATATATTTTAGATTCAAGGTCTGTAATGCAAAAACAGCTAAACCCTCAAATGTTTTCATAACAAAAGCTTTTATTCCTGAGCTTAAAGGTCTTTATAATGAAATTATAAACCTTTGAAAAATTAAATGAATTAAAACAAAATTGGAACAAGTCAGCATGAATAGCAGCGTCGTGGTTTTCCTAGTCTGGATTGATTCTCTTCTGGTTGTAATCCAATTTGCATTACTTCACCTGTAGCATAATTCATTACATTTTTCTCTACTGAAAAAATGAAAAAGCATAAAACAAGTAGAAGAATTTATCCTAACTGAAAAATAAATGTATCCAAGAAATGTACTGATGGCTCTGGTCCAATAGGTTGTTTATCTTCCAAGGTGAGAATATCTCTAACCCCCGAAAGGTAATTACAAAAATAATGTGATAGATGCACTGTCAGGAAGCTATTCTGTACATCCTGAGATGGAAGATCTCAGACAAGCAAGCTGTCACTGGCTGTTCTTGTTCATGAAGATAAATATCATTTCAGACCAGAGCTGCTGTGATTTACATTGGGTTTTTATAATGGTCTGTCACTCTGTTTTTTCTCCTACTCCTTCATCAAAGACACCCCTCCAATCTGATGTTAGACAGACTGAGTGGAAAGATCCTGCATATTGACTTCGGGGACTGTTTTGAGGTAAATCTTTGTATTTGGACATTAAATTTTCTGTAATATTTCACATTTTCTGGTGGAACAGAAATGAATCTATAAGCCAGGACAAACTGACCTTGGAGTGTGATCCTGGGCAAGCCCTTTGGCTCTCTTCTGGGCTTCACTTTACCTACAGGCAAGATGAAAATAATAGATATTATATCTCAGAGGCATGTCTTGGGGATTAGCTGACCACTGGAACAAGCAAAGAAGTGCTAATATCACTTTTCCGTAAAATTTCTTGGAGCAATTTAAGCTGCTGATAGGCAGTCTGTGTTACTTGACACTAGCAACTGGGCACACACTTGAGTTTTCCCTCTGTTACGAAGTTAACTATCTAGCTTCTCCCAAAAATTTGTGGAAACTGAGAAACATAAAGCTGGGACTTTATTTCCTATTTGGAATACAATCTTCAAGGTTGTAGCAAAAAAAACCCAATACTTACTAACTCTTAAATAATAAGTTAGCTATTAATTTACTAATTCTCCATCATCATGTGTTTAGGTTGCAATGACAAGAGAAAAGTTCCCTGAGAAGATTCCATTTAGGTTAACAAGGATGCTGACAAATGCTATGGAGGTAAGCATCCCCTCTTTAATATGAAGGAGATTGTTCCTAGGAAAAATGGCACCAATTTCTCAGTTCTTCCTGTATTTTCTGTTGTGGCTAAAGCTCTCCACTCCTGTGAGAACCAGAGATGTTAATATTTCAGCTGCATTTTCTGTAAGTTAAAATATCTCCTGTGATCTTTACAATACATTACAGTGGAAAGCAACTTTTTCATTGATGAAGAAAACCCTGAAATTCCTCCAATTTCTTAGGCTTCCTTAGTTTCCTCATTTCAAATAGCTGTTTGCATCGACCAGACACAGCCAATGGCATGGTACTTTGCAAAGATCATCTTAATGGCAGAAGGGAGCTTCTTAGTTTGTAACGACCATCTATCTTGTTCTCTTAATGAACAAAGCATAGTGGAAGTGAATTCCAGTTCAACGCACAAGCCGCTTCCTGCTCCCTGAATGTTAGGGTTCGAGTTGCATAGTGAACAAAGCAGCATGGTTGATTCGGTTCTTTCTCTTCTGAAGGTGACGGGCCTCGATGGCAATTACAGAATCACCTGTCACACAGTGATGGAAGTCCTGCGCGAACATAAGGACAGTGTCATGGCTGTGCTTGAAGCCTTTGTGTATGATCCATTGTTGAATTGGCGGCTGATGGACAGTAAGTGATTTTGATAAAACAGTGACAGCAAGAGAGTAATCAGTCTGATTTCATACAAGAAATGCAGAAGCCTGAAATCTAATGTCTGTTTGAAGACCATCTGGTGAAATTGTTGGTTTGCAAGTGCTATTTCTGTGCGCACACGGTTTTAGGGATTGTAATGTGAAATTACCACAGTGGTTAAAACCCTTTTGCCCTTAAACACAGACACTGAACTAAGCTACAAGCAAAATTATTTGGGCTGGTTTTGTATTAGTTGTCATCAGGAGATTGAAAGCTATTTTCAGGTGACACAAAATTTGGAGAAGGAGAAAGGCAGTCAAATCTGTATTGCTTGTGGACAAATTTGCTATGAAACACTGAAACTCCAATTCATACTTTTCAATTCCTTATTTTCTTGCAGCAAATACAAAGGGCAATAAGCGCTCACGAACAAGAACAGATTCCTACTCAGCTAGTCAGTCAGTAGGTGAGTAGAAAAGATGGTGTATGTCATGAATGTTTGGAGCGGTTTTTTTAGCAGTGCACAAGACTGGGTAAATATTTTCAGTCRACTTCTCAAAAGTAGACAGATAAACAGCTTATTATCATTAGCTTTAGGACTGGAAGTACTTTGGCTCAAAAAGCAGATGTTCCTTTACAGTTACATTAACACCCTTCTGGAGCACACGCAAACTGATGTAATCCAAGGTATAATTGATATGTGATAGTTATTTACTTAGCTACCAAATACTAGTGTGCAAAACCTGGCAGGTAGTCATCTGACTGAATGTTGAGAGCTTTGCATTGAATCTTAGCAGTTGTTTGCTATTACACTGCAGAATAGGGACAGTGTTTCATATGGAGAGTTCTACAAATAAACATACTTATTTGTAATTTTAGGTTAATTGTACATCATTTCAAAATATCTYTCAACTACGCTTTTATACAAAATGTTCCTACAAGTTGGATCAGGCCTTTCAGGATGTTAGCAGGGGAAAAATGATGTTTGCTCCTGTGATATGCTTCCATCAGTGATACAGATGTGTGGTACACTTGGTCACAGTCAAATAGGCTTTTAAAATGAGCTGATTAACAGTTTTGTTAATGTTTCCCAAAGAATATTATTTTATCTGCTTTTCAGCTTCACATTTATGCTTTTATGTTTTCATGGTTTTTTTCAATAGAAATGTTGGACAGTGTGGAATTGGGTGAGACAGCCCATAAGAAAACTGGGACCACAGTGCCTGAATCCATCCATTCTTTCAGTAAGTTTCATTGTTGTTTCTATACTGATGCAGAAATTTGTTCTTAGATCAGAAAATTTCATCGTGATCCAGATACAATTACATGAGATGGGACAGATACAGTTCCTTGTCAGCATAAATGAGGAATATAATTATCAGTGTTCTCAACTCCAAAAAAAAGTGACAGAAAATGTACTGGTATCTGGGTTTGTTTGCTCTCAAAATGGTATTTGTGGTATTTGGGAAGGGCAGATGTAGCAGCAGTACAAATGTTTTTATTGTTCACATGAAGTCCTAATTCTCTTTCCTACTTCTGTCTTTTAGTAGGAGATGGTCTAGTGAAGCCAGAAGCTCTAAATAAGAAGGCAATTCAAATCATCAACAGGGTTCGAGATAAGCTCACTGGTGAGCAAGTTTTTATGTTTATATAACATAAACATAAAATCCGATGAGGTGGATCAACACTACTTTTACTGTTTGTATTTTGTGTTAATCCTTGCATTTAACATATTGTGATTAAGTGGATGAGGCCATTTTCCTGTTTTTGTCTAACACCTAAGTACCGGTGCCTGCATTTAGATACAAAGGAGCCTGATTTGAAAAGTACAGAGGTGATTGTAACTAAACAGACTTCATATTTTGTATGTCTTAGCTTGTTAGTGGAATTTGAATTTCTACTGTCCTGGCTTTATAGTTTGCAGCATTTAGTTGCAAAATATTATGCTCTTAAAGTTTGTAAGAAACTACCCCCCACCTGCCAAATAATGTACTTGAAGGGATTAGGACCAGGATTCCAGCTACTGGAAAGTTATCTATTGTTGGTTTATCCATTATTTGGAGAAGATGAAAGGGAGAAACCATAATAATAGGGAAAACAGAGTTCTGGGCTCTGTATGCTTTTAGAGGTTCTCCTGTTTGGAAAATTTTGCATTTTATATGCTGTAAGGGAAGGGTAGTTAAAAGTCCTATCAGTCCTTAACTTGCCACCCAGAAGCAAGTTATGTTATATGATTTGTGACTTCCATTTATGGTTTTTTCCATCCTTTAATTTCAAAGGTCGAGACTTCTCTCATGACGAAACTCTTGATGTACCCACACAAGTAGAATTGCTCATTAAGCAAGCTACTTCTCATGAGAATCTGTGCCAGTGCTACATTGGATGGTGAGTTTGTCATTCAGCTAACCTTGCAAAATTCTTCTCTGAATATCAATCTGAGCAGAGAACAGCTAAGGAAAATGTCACTTGTGTAGTTAGTTATATGTAGGAGCCTTACCACATGTTGCATCTGCTCTGGTAAATTTTGCAAGCCTATGACAGYGATCCCATAAACAGTTGTCTGAAAGAAAGTTGTTGTTGTAAGTAGTGGCAGGGATTTTAGAACATTTAAACTGCAATCAGGCACAACATTTTAAGTGTTTGAAATAAGGCATGTGGTGGTCACTGATTTCAGTTACAGGAAAGAACCACATGTTCTGAAGTAAACAAAGATGATTTACTGTCATTTTGAGAGTTAGCTAACTTTGGACTACGCTTGAGGAAATAGATCTTTTTTGCATTTTTAAACATTAGTTAGCTGGAAAGAAGCATGGGGATCACCTGTCAACTTCTCCTATACTAAAATGGTGCCTAGTTAGTATGGAATCTCAGTCCTTCTCAGTGTTGCCTTTGTGAAACTACATGCAAGTGAGCATTACTACAATATCTTTGTTTTCTTTAGGTGTCCTTTCTGGTAACAGAAGATTCCAAAGTATCCACAGCCTTTTATTCTGGAGGCTTTTGCACTCCAAACTTGCTCTTCTACAAACACAAACTGAACGTTGGGCTGAAATACAGCCTTTGTCAAATATTTTGAAATGTAAATGAAAAGAGTTATTGTATATTAAAAGTTGGTTTAAGCCAATGTATAGCTGCTGTTGGAAAAACACAAGCTGTCTGAAACACAACACTTGATTTGGGTTTCCAGGACAGTGAAGACTGATTGTACCACAGGTGTCTATGGTTCCACTTGGTCTTTGGGGAACTGGTGATCCATCGAAAATAACTATATACGGGTTTTGACTTACTTTGCAATGTAACTAAATCATTTGCAGATTAATTATTGCCCTGGTCAGTCCTCTTGGTGTGGCCGCAGTGAGCTCGATGCACTTGTGCAGGAGGCTTCATTTAGGTTTGGGGGTGAGCTGGGTAACTGGAAAGAAAGAGAAGAGAAGCAGAATTTTACCATTGTTTCATCCTGTTACCTTGTTTTCAAACTCGATTCTTGGCCCAAAATTGGAAACTGTATATCCGCTCGTTACACTAGTGCAGGAGTCATGTTTCAGACTAGATCAGGATGCCAGAGCAGATCTGAAGACCTTGAGCTTAGCAAAGTCAGGTGCCTCTATGCGGATTGATCGGTGGCAAACTGGATGCAGGGTACAAATGAAATACCACTTGGGAGCTTCCCGCAGTGTCTGGATTAAAAAGCAGTATTGGGAAATAACTAGGGAAAGTTAGTACTTGGCATAGGAGGCAGACGTGGGGAGAACTGGTCATAACTTGAAACAGAAAATAATGGTTATTAAACATGAGGGTGAAGATAAAGTTATGATTTATGAATTAAACATATTAAAAACAATGCACAAAATACAACAGAGTAGCCATGTTTAGATGCCATGTTGTATTTGAATATTTTTGTGCCAATAAATTACACCAAAATGTAAAAATTTTGACTGTGTTCTTGTTTATTCCTAAATAACTTCTTAGGAAGAGACAGGGAAGCAGATTAAGATTCTGCCCACCCCTCCCCAAAAAAGTTTCCTGTCTCCATGGATTTGACTTGTCTTTTTCTGCATCAGTTCAGGTGGTTGGCTATATTTCCCTTTTGATAGCAGCTGGAGGCAAAATTACCAAGACTGAGTGATGTCTGTCACTTGTATAAAAGAAACTTGACCATACAACGCCCAAATTTTAGTTTCCAGCCCATGCAATGTCATCTGTGCGGTAAGAACATCAGCTTTCTTGGTCTCGGGGTCACAGCCGCAGCTCGAGGGACAGCGTGGGGTGCATCACGGTCCCGGCTGGGGCTCCGTGGGCTCCCCCAGCCCTGAAAACGGGAAATCGGGGAGGTGGCAGTCAGGGGCTTTGGGCGGCAATGCCCCTGGCCCCTTTCCAGGCACTGGTGTGGCTGTCATGGGGACTGCTCTGTGGGCAGCCCCTGGGCCCCACTCGTGGGCGCTTGTGGGGGAAGAGTGCCGGGGGTCTCGCCCCTTTTGAGCCCTGAGGGGTGTCCCTCAGCGCCCCCCACCTCGGGGGCCCCCCTTTCTTCCCAGCCAGGGGGCTGTTCCCCCACGCCGCCTGGGGGCGCCAGAGCGCAGGCCTGGCGCCCTCTCCCCGTGCGCATGCGTCCCCGCCAGTCTCTCTCTCTCTCTCTCCCCCTCTCTCTCTCTCTCTCCCCCCCCCCCCCCC
>JAYKAV010003044.1:5813868-5831359 GCA_035582835.1 Phoebastria nigripes | reverse complement strand
GGGGGGCAACATGGCGGCCACCGTCGGTGGGGGGAGCGGCAGCGCGGCGGCGGAGAGCTCCGCGGGGCAGGAGGGGTGCCGCGGAGCGGCGGAGCGACCCGCGGAGACGGAAGTGGGCAGCGCGGCGGCGACGCTGCCTGGCTTCGACGACGCTGACGCCTTCGTCAAGGTGCGCGGCGGCGGGGCCGGGGAGAGCGGGGCGGGCGCCCTGCACTACCGCTCCCGGCGTGCGGTGCGCGGCTCGGGGCATGCCGGGAGCTGTAGTTCTTCCCTGTGGGGGCTGCCTGAGGACCCCCACTTAAGTAGGTGCCACCCGCGAGGGACCCCCCCCGTGGGCGCTCCCCGCCACACGCGTCAGGGAGGGCGCGGGCCGCTCCCACGGGTGCCGGAGACCAGAGCGGCGCGTTGGGGCCTGTTACCGCCCTGGGCTCTGGCCTCTTGTCCTGAGCACGGTCTTGTAAGCGCACCGTCCCTGGGTGTGGGGGTTTGCCGCCTCCCCGACGCGAGTCCTTGAGATGCCGAGGAATCGGGACCCTCGTGAGGGCCGTTGCTGGACGTGTGGCGGTGGGCATTGCCCCTTGGGTTACAGATCTCGGCATCAGCTACGTTGTGTTTCACCTGTGCACGCTACTGCTTCCAAGAGAGGGAACGCCTACCGGTTCTCAAGCAGGAAGCGTTGTAGGGTTTTGTTTGTTTGGGTTTTTTTTTGTTAAAATAATAAAGTAGTTATCTGCATTCTTTGTTAAAATAATAAAGTAGTTATCTGTATTCCTGCTGATTTAACAAGCATTCTTTCAGACCTTAAATACTAGACTGAGTTTTAAGTCTTGTTTTTGTTATTAGACTTCCATCATTTTAAAGGTCTCTAAATAGATAACGTGAACTCAATGACTGTAAACTTACTCATGTTAAAAAGCGCCATGATATTGCATATTAGAACCACACGGTTCAAACAGGCTAGGAAAAATGCATTTCTACCATGTAGTATCCTGGGTAAATGGAGGAATAAAATACTGAAAAAACACTAATAACGTCGTATTCTTGCACAGTATGCTCTTGGCACAGTGGTAGCTGCGACAAAGGCATCTAATGGGCTTCCTCAGCCTGGCGATGAGTACGACTTCTACCGAAGCTTCCCTGGCTTCCGGGCATATTGTGAAACACAGGGTGACCGTCTCCTTCATTGGTAAGGATGCATTTGCATCTCTGGGCCGTTGCTAATAGCTTCCAATCCAAAACAGAAGGTAGCACCCTTCTTTGGAGACTCCAAACTTGCTGTGGATAAAAATATGTTTTATTGCACATACCTAATTTTAGCTACTTTTCTAGCACTTGACAGTCTAAGTAACAAGTTTAAAGAGGGCCTTTTGTAATGATTTGGAGCTGTGCAGGGAGCAGAGGCTGATATAAAACGTATTAGGCTATCTATTTAAAAAGTCACGTAGTTTGTAAGAAATTAATTCTAACACTTAATACTGTATAGATGTTTCTTCTGTTCACTGCTCATGCGGTTATCTGTAGGTACTGCATTTCTTTTCAAACCTTGAAGATGTAGAAAGTTGAAGAGAATTGGACAGTTTAGTGTTCAGCACGCCTGCTTTCAAATTGCTAATAGCTGTATTGTTCTCTTGCAAGCATGAGCAAGGTGATGCAATACCATGGCTGCCGTAGCCACATTAAAGATCGCAGCAAAGTGACAGAACTGGAAGATAAATTTGATATGCTGGTTGACTCCAATGACATCATTCTTGAAAGAGTGGTAAGCAAATTATTTCTGGATGTTGTTCTTATAAACTGTTCAGTTGCCACAATTATTTTTTTCATTGTAAGAATTTCAGTGGTAGTGCCTTTACAGTTATATGTAGTGTTTCCTCAATCTGGTGGTTTTCATTTTTATTTTAAAAACATTTCCATGTGCTAGGCCAGTGGTCACAGCAGCTAAGGCAGATGGATTATGGCCCAAAGGGAAGGAAGGTAACATGTGACTTGTGAGGAAACTAAATACAGTTTGGCRCAAGAACCTCACAACCTGAGAACAGGTCTGTAAATTCATAGGGCTGCTTCTCTGAGGAAACTCTTCCTACCCCTAATGTTCAGCGTACTCCTCCCACATTTGTCTGTCTCACGTTGCACAGAATTCAGAGGAAATGGCTGTGGAGGTATCTACCTGTGTGACTTTCTTTATTCAGTCTGACTAGAGTGGCTGAGCATGGTAATTTAACAGGTGTTTGGTTTTCACCTTGCTTTTCTGGAATTTAGGGTATTTTATTGGATGAAGCAGCAGGAGTGAACAAAAACCAGCAACCAGTCCTCCCTGCTGGGTTACAGCCCCCACAGACRATCATTTCCAGCTGGAACCGCAAGGTGAGGCCTCTGCGCTCAGTTTGCTGTGTTATCTTAGCTTTTTTCCCCAGCATTGGCACTACTGATTTTCCAGTGGAGTTGAGTAGTTAAATGTTCCGTCATGGTTTTTTACATGTCCTAACTCCCTCCCTCTTTTTTCCTTTTCCTACTTATTCAAACTTGATTCTGGATTCTGTGTGTTTTCCATTGCCATTTCAGTTTCATGTACACAACAGCCTTTCTTTCGCTTATTTATATGAATTCAGGATCCTGATTCGGAGAACTTTCGTTCTTAGGTGCTCAACTCACTGCAAAAGAGTGACTCACTTTTGAGTTTGGGGTATAACTTTGTTCCTCTGAATATTGGGTCAGGCTGASTAAAAGAAACTGTGAACGTCTGTTAAGTCATGTGAGTTTTACCTGTGGTTTACCTTTTTTTAAATAGGCGGGAGAATCTCACAAGAGAACTCAATCTGAAACCTTCCGACTGCTTCATGCCAAGAATATCTCTCGACCACAGCTTAAGTTTCGGGAGAAGATTGACAATTCCAACACTCCCTTTGTACCTAAACTTTTTATCAAGCCAAATGCTTTGAAACCTTTGCCTGAAGGTAAGGGGTTTATTTTTTGTTGGGTAACCTATTGAGAGTATTTGACACAAATCTGTCCTCACAGTCTAGAGGAGAAATCATTGACTGTAAAAACAAGTAACAGCAGGAGATGTTGACTGTTTAGGTGCAGTAAGCTCTGTGATGCTGTTGTTTACATATGTGCAACGTAAGGGTAGGTCAGCATACAGCATCTTCTTGTTGGTATACAGTAAATAATCTGTTCAAAACAGATATTCTGCTGCTTCTCTTTACCCCCATTGAATGTGCGTGATGAGAGTCACTCTGGCACCAGAAGTGGTCTTGACTAGTCTAGTTGGCTTTACAGATAYTTCTTTCTAATTAGTTAGGAGCGCCAGGTGTAAGGTTAGACCTACCTTTGCTTGGGTGCTTATCAAAGCCGCCAGCATAACATCCTGTCTCGGCAGCGTGTCATTCTGCTGCTGCTGATTCATCCTTAGTCTGCACTGATGCGGTTGTAATTTTAGTAACTGGGAGTGATTGAAAGATTTTTCTGAAGATTTTGCAATCTCCTTCCAAGCTCTTGAGCAGAACCACCTTGCGTCTTGCTTAACAACAGCCTGGTAAAACCTAGTAACTGAATTGTTATTAGAGGTGCAAACAGAAATCTTGCTGACAGCAAAAGCTGCAGGTCTAAATTGTTAAGATTTTTGATAGTTTATGGTTTTAGTAGGATCTTGTGGTGGGTGGAGGGGAGAGAGTAGTAGGCTGAGAACATGTTATGTGTGGGACCCAGTCCAGTTGTTCCATATTGGTTGTTCAGCCCTCACAAAAAGTGGACGGGAACGAAAGGAGCGCCCTGAAGACTTGGATGTACCAGCTGCTTTGGCAGACTTCATACACCAGCAGAGGACGCAGAAAACTGAGCAAGACATGTAAGAAATTGAACTGACAGCAAGGTGCTTGGAGTACCATTGGTGAACATGCGCTTGTATGGTCCCATTGTGCTGATGCTATTCATGTGTAACAGCTCTGCATGTGTTTGTGTCCGTACACTATGTTGCGTGTGATTTGCTTTAGACATCTGCAGTTATTTTAAACCTATGCATAATAAGAGACAAAATTTCTACTCAATAGGGAAACTGCCATAGTTCTCAAAGTCTCTGTGCACTGGCTTCGTAAAGATGACTGAAATTTAGTCTGTGCCTGTCTTCCTAATTTCCACAGGTTTGCTCAYCCTTACCAGTATGAACTGGAGCATTTTTCTCCACCAGATGGAGTTCTCAAGAAACCAGAACCCCAGGTTGGTGCCCACATTAATTTAAACTTACTGCAGCTGCAGTAAGTTTACAGCCAGCCATACTTGACAAATTTCAGAATTGAGGGTGGAGGTCAGGGGTGAGAATTGACAGAGAACATACCATGCCTAATAATTTGCTCTGCCAGATGTACAGGCCCATCAAGGAAACACCCTGTCATTTTATCACCACTCTGGATGAGCTGGTAGAACTAAATGAAAAGCTTATGAACTGTAAAGAATTTGCCCTGGACTTAGAGGTAATCAAATTGCCTTTTCTGTTTAAAAGTTACACGTGTACTGTTAGTAATTAGGAGACCACTGTATTCTTCTAGTCTGTTTTGTAGTCTTCTCTTTCTCCTGCTTTTTGTACTTTCTGACATGAAAAGACAGTTCATGACCCTGACCTGTCAGATATTATCTAGAAGGTTGAATTAAACTGTGTCAATATTCTAAGTTTTCCAATGGTAGTACTGGCTGCACACTTCATACTGAATTTGATCTTCTTTCAATTCATCCCATGTTTTTTTAATGTCATGTTAGTGACTGCRAAGAGAAAGCTTGTTCATCCAATTGTCTTTTTCTTTAAGAAGTCCTTTGTTACTTTTTCTTCCGTCATTTGGGGTGCTGGTTTTTTTATAGTATTACTTCTGTAATGGATCCTAGCTTACATCTGTCTTCCATGTTTTTCAGCACCATTCCTACAGGAGCTTCCTGGGCTTGACATGCCTGATGCAGATTTCCACCCGAACAGAAGACTTCATTATTGATACACTGGAATTGCGCAGCGACATGAACGTCCTCAACGAGACCTTCACAGACCCTGCAATTGTGAAGGTCAGCTGCCAAATTCACCACCGGAATTCCTTCCCCCCCACCCCTTAGTTTAAGCTTTATTATAGTTAAAAGCACACTGTGTGCTCTGTCTTGGTCACTTGGCTCTGCTTTCATTGTAATTTGTTCATGTGCCTGTTTCCTTGATGTAAGTGGGGAGTTACTTGCCAAGTGCACTCATTTAGTAGTTCTGCACTTAACGGTGAAGGACAGAGAGAAAAGAAATCTGGTCCTAGACACATGAATGTGAAACCACAGCACTGCCAGCCTGGAGTAAAAATGTTCTTCTTACCATTCTCAAATTTTTTTGCTTTTCAAGGTCCTTCATGGTGCTGATTCAGATGTGGAATGGCTGCAAAAAGACTTTGGTCTGTACTTGGTGAACATGTTTGATACTCATCAAGCTGCTCGTCTCCTCAATCTTGGCAGGCATTCTTTGGACCACTTGCTAAAGCTGTATTGCAATGTAGATGCTGACAAGCAGTACCAGCTGGCTGACTGGAGGATACGGTAAAAACTGACCCCTTAAATGGGCTGGAGCTGCAAGGTAGCACTTATCCTTGTTTGTATTGTTAGAGCAGGAGCATGTTTCTAGTTGCAAGCCCCATAGTTGTAGGTTAGTCTCAAAGTGAACGAGCACAGCATTTACCTGGTTGCGCTTTAAGTTCTTTTATGAGTGTTACATTTTCCCGTGTTTCTTTAGAAAATGTGTTCTTTTGAGAAGATCAGGGAAGATTAAGTAATGAAAAGCTCCTGGAAGCTCACTTCTTAGGAACAGCCCTTAACCACTSCAGTATTATGGAGAAAGTCAGTATTTGCTCCTCCAGAGCTCCCACGAAAACATTCAGTCGCCCGTACTAGGTAGAGCAGTATGCTGTGGAGCAATGAGCTTGGCTATGCAGATGGACCCTGCACACCACAGAGATCCCAGGTCTACTTTATGTAGGCTCTGCAGAGAGAGAATAGTTATGACARATACCATAGCAAGCAGTTCTGCCATCTGACTTAGCTACACGGCAATCCTGCTCTCCAGCATGTGAACAAGATGCCATCTGAATTGGAGAGTGCACAGCATGTTACTGCAGTTGCCCAACAAATCCTTCAGTAAGGAAACAGAAGAATTTCCATATTAGTTTTTGGCGTGTTTTACGTGCATTTTGCCCTAATATGCCTTGCAAGAGGAAAGTGACAGTTTGGCGGGGCAACTGAAATGTATTAGTGTAATTTTGGCTCTTTTTCTAGCCCTTTACCAGAAGAAATGATTCAGTATGCCCGTGATGACACTCACTACTTGCTCTACATCTATGATAAAGTGAGGGAGGCGCTGTGGGAGAGAGGGAACGAGCAGCCCACTCAGCTGCAGGTTGTGTGGCAGCGCAGCAAGGACATCTGCCTGAAGGTAAAGCTTCACCTGGTTGGATTACCTGGATCAGAGTAGGGGCTTAGTAGGACAGAAAGTCCTTTGCCTGTTTTATGTCTGTTGCATAGAYGCAGTTTTTTTTTCCTCTGTGTGTGTCTGAAAACAGCTGTATAACTCTGACTCAGTTGTGTGCAGTCACTTGTTTCACTAGCTAAAATCCTTAGATTCAGATGCCCTCTTCCTGTTTTTTGAATGCTGGCACTCCTTGGCCTCCTGATGCTTTCAGGTTTGTCTTTCCCAAGAGAGAGGTTACATTTCCAGTTCTACTGGACATTCCTAGAAGTTCAAAGCCTAGCTGGAGTTGCATTATGAGTTAATTATATTGTGCCTGCGGAAAACACTCTCTATGAAAGTAGGCCTTGTCTAATGTAGTAGAGCATGAAGATACTGTATGTCTAAAGCTGCTCCTGGAGTTGGTGAGGGTGGTTTTCCCCTAAGAATGGATGAGATGTATGTTTTTCAGGGATGGGCTCCTACCAATAGTTTCGGGTAAAAGCTCCAACCTGAGTACCAACATTGTACCTGAGTTTATTCAGTCCTCTTATGTCTGTGTGAGATTCTGTCTGTCTCAGTGAAGCAAGGCAAACTAGAAAGCACAAATCTGATACCGATCATGAGTGTTTCTTTTTTTCCTGTCCAGAAATACATCAAGCCCCTCTTTTCAGATGAATCCTACCTTGAGCTCTACAGGAGGCAGAAAAAACATCTCGACACACAGCAGCTAGCAGCATTTATGTTGCTGTTTGCATGGAGAGACAAGATGGCGCGTCAAGAGGATGAGAGTACAGGGTAGGAAGTCTTTTGTTACAGACACTGGCTTAATACTTCAATGAGTCTCTTGGATTGTGCCTCTCTCCTCCCCTCCGAGGTGGAACCACTTTGTTACCTGCAGAAATTAGTGTACTACCTCAGGCTGCTTTTTACACAGAAGTCCTGTTATGTTAGCAGTAAATTCTTACAGGTATCTAGATCAGCCCTACTTTATTTTTTTTTAACTGATTTCATCTTTTCAGACCTTGTAATTGGGGCAGACTTGTGCACTTTGAAGGTATTTTTAAGAGTTTTTAACATTCTGTTACATTCACAYGGCCTCTTTGTGTTGTAGATATGTGCTACCAAACCATATGCTATTGAAGATAGCAGAGGAGCTGCCCAAGTAAGTTTTGTTCTCCCTTGAGGAGTCTCATTTGATTTTAATATCCAGCAAGTCGTTTCCTAGTGTGTAATTACTTCTGCAGTTGGTCCCTTCCTTCCAGCTGTCAATACTGCTTTTCTCTATAGGTCTTCAGTTTGGAAGAGAAATAAATAGCAATACTCCTTCAGAAGCCTCCAAACTTCTTCTGGGATACATCTCTCTCTGATTTTATTCCACTAATAAAACACGTTCCTTTGCATTGCTATATGTCACATGTCCCCCCTGAGATTCCTACAGTATTACAGAGCAAGAGAGAGATGAGTTGCCCCATAACATTTATTTGGGTTTTTTTTCAGTTCGTAAAGGGGTTGGGGCAGAGGGTACTAAGGGGCAGATCCCTTAAAACACCCAATTTATACAGCGTTTTCCTCAAACACTTGGCACTCATCATCTCACATCCATACTTAAGAATTAAAAATGCATCTTTAAATGCAAGTCCACTGCTGGATTCAACTTCCATAGATAAATACTGAACAAGGAACGAAATGAAGAAGGGGACAGACCGACCACAGAAAAGATAAGTGAGAGGAGAGCTGAGTTAATGGTTTCTCCTTATCTGCACAAACCTGGTACAGAAGAATTTTTCATCACAGAGAATAAACTCTGACAGATCAATCTGACTTGTCTTATTCTGTCACAGTCAGGACCGTGGTTATATCTGGTTGCATGTCCTCTGAATGCAAATGCCTAACATATCGGCCGTAAATACAGCACACTGAATTTTTCTCATCTCTCTTTAGAGAACCCCAGGGCATCATTGCTTGCTGTAATCCAGTCCCACCACTAGTTCGCCAGCAGATTAATGAATTGCATCTTCTCATTCAGCAGGCCCGGGAGATGCCTCTTCTCAAGGTAGGAGTAGCTTGTACCACACAAGAGACTCATCACTTGCTTTCCATAAGCCAGGGACTGGAGCTAAATGGTGACCTATGATGATGTGTATGCTGAAGTTTGCTTTTTGAACACTGTGAATATAGTGTTCTGTAGTAGAGCTGAAAGATATATTGCAACTTCTTCTTGCCTGTCTATTGTCTGCTGTGTACTGGCTTACACACTGTGTAGTTTCCTGGAGAACTAGAGCAGTAAAAGAACAGACACTACTTGAACAGGGTGCGGTTGTCTGTTTTACATTGCATATCATGTTTGTCTGTGTGAGGAAGAAATGGACCTTGTGGAATTTGTTGGCCATGTAAATGGATTCATAAATCTTTTACAGCTATGGTGAAGCAAAAAAAAAAACCTAGGTGTAAGAGGTTCATTAGTTAAAATACATCGTCAGCATGTTGATATTAATACAGTCTCTTTCCTTTAGTGAAACAAAACCATTTGTGAGCGTCAGCATGTCCTTTCTGTGTGAGGTGTTTAAATGTATCTGCAGGAGAAGAAGAAATAATGTAATTTTATTAACCTGCTAGCTTGTAATAAACGTGTTGAAAACATTGATAAGGATGCTAGCCTAAAAGAAATAGGGCAGGTACATTTAAGTGACTTGCCTTTCTCTCCCATTCTAGTCGGAGATTGCTTTGGCAGTCAAGAAGAGAGCACCTCTATCCAGCCCTGAGGTACTGTTTATATAATATTTGTTACCTAATGTCTTAAGCCTTAAACTCAGAAACAAATGTAGCAAAATTCTAGCTTCTAGTAAATTGTTTATTCTCATCCTTTTTACAGGTCTCTCCGTGTTAGCTTAATGTTACTTTTATGTGCTAGACTCATAACATTACCAGCTGTAAATTGGTATTTTACAAACCGCCATAATAGCAGCACTTAAGGCTTCATCAGCAAACACTCTAGTTTCATGTGTGTTAGTATATATTGCCTGATCTGTAAGAACTTTCAGATGAGCTTCTAAGGCTGACTCGTTTACTCTCCTCATGCGTATGAAGTAAAGCATCTCCATTAGCTAGTGGGTGTTTGCACGGATATCCTTTTGATGCCAGATGCGGTGTGCTCTGGCAGGTGAGCTATATTAAGAATATTCAGTCTCTGAATTTCACCATTGTATTTGAATTTTCATTAATGTGTCTCTGCAATATGTGAAAACATATACAGATTCAGAGAGTAGTGTATTAATGGTGTTTGTAATTTGAATCTCTCTGCAGAGGCTGGAGAATACCTTCTTTGGACCACATGACAGTTCCCGGCTTCCTACGGATGATTTTCAGAACAACTCTGCCTTGGGTAATTTGGACGTAACCTAAAAACTGTGTGAATAATGACATGATATGGGCTTTGACATGGGGAAATGAGCAGCCCTGAAGAAACTTTCAGTGAAATCTCATTACACAAAAGAGCAGTAAAATACACAAGTTTCTAATAAAAATGTTGTCTCCTTTTCCTTTTCATGTAGAGCCTGCACCAATTTTGGAACATGGTTGTCTCTTTTCAGACAGTGAGAAGACGATGAATATTCAGGGTGTTCAGCCAGAGTCAACATGTCTTGTTGCTACCGCCACTGTCAGCATATTCAGTGTAAGCAACATGTTTGTGATAGTGTCAGTATTTAAGTATTAGAAAACATACTTAATAATCTGATAAAACTGTGTGAAAGTGTTGCAAGAAATAGTAAGGTGGGATGTGCATGGAAATGATACTGGCTTCCTGTCAGGCATATGGCATAACCAAGATAACTAGGTTAGGAGGCCAGCAAGTTAATTACATCTCTCTGGAGGGTTACTCCCATCAGTGGAGTTTCAGATAGAGTGAGAAATAATATGCATGAAACGGCAGTAGCCAAAACCAAAAATTATTAATGTTAATATTTCTTCCCTTTTTTTTTTTTTTTAAGGAATGTGATGAAGATGAAGGAAATGAGAAGRCTTTAACCACTGCACAGCAGAAAGCTCAGCGTATAATGGAGTCCTTTGAAAATCCATTTAGAATGGTAAAAGCTCCCAATACATATTTGTAGTGGGACTCATAAAATACCTGGTGTAGACGATGCTCTGAGCTGTTTTTCCAGGCATATCTGAAAGAGCTTGATATAGCATCAGCTGCTGCTCTCTTACTGGAATCAAGAGATTGTCCTTCTTGCAAAGCACACACGTGTGGACTTGTTTTCAAAACACATTGAAATGCCTCTTAGATATATGTATTTCTACATAGTAAACAGACCTCTCACTGTTTTTTTTTTTTAATCAAGTTTGAGGTTTTTTTAATTTGCATCACATTTTCATCTCTACTTTATGGCTGGAGTTAGTGAGCTGATTTTACTCTTCTAATAAATCAGAAGAACAATAGAATACTTTGTTATAGATTTGGAGTGGCAAATTACTCGGAAATAATATCAAAACAACTTTTTCTGGTGTGTGGTTGGGGGTTGGTTTTTGGGTTTTTTTTTTTGTTTGATTTTTCTTTAACGTTTCTCTTGGCCATAGCTGTGGTAACTTTTCTTTTTCCAAAAGGTGATCTACCTGTAGAATGTTTCTTAAATATGAACTTTTTGATTTGGAACATTTTAAGTAGCATTTTAGCAATGAGCTAAATGTCATGTGTTGTGTGTAAAGCAAAATGTTTTTTTCCTCTCTACAGTACCTRCCTTCAGAACAGAATCCTGCCTATGTCTCACAATCTGCAAAGTTTGACCCATCATCAAAAATCTATGAAGTAAGACTCATGCTAAAATTTCCTGCCAAGTAGTACAAAAGAAACAAATAAGTAGATTATTTTCCTTTGGGAACCTCAGCAATATAGGAATTCTTTTTTCTCCTTGGATTCTCCTTAGAAAAAGAGAGAGTTTTGAGAACGTGACATCTTTCTGAATCTGTAGTTCATTGTTTCTGTAGCATTCATATCCTTCGAAGAACCAGGAATTGGAGACATTCCACTGTATATTCCCTGTCTGTCAAAGCTACAAACTACTACTGAAGTCTGTATCTGCCTTTGTTCTCATGGCTTGTTTGTAGCTCAGAACTTTTAAAGCACATGGTTTTACTTTACCTGGTGCAGCAGATCTTAATCTCTTTTACAATCCAATTTGATCTTTTGTACTCTTAATGAAGACCAGCATGTGGTAGCAAGCTTATAAACTCCCTTTTGCCATAAAACTTCAAAGAAAATGATCCCAAGTAATTTTTTTCATTGCAGATCAGCAATCGATGGAAGTTGATGAGTCAGACACAAATACAGAAGGAGTCCAAGGATGAAACCAAAAAGAAAGCAGCCCAGCAGTCAGGTACAGCCATTCTTCCCTTCCTCAATGTGTTGGCTAACATGCTTTTCCCAATGCACATAGGTTGTTTCCCAGTTACAAGAAAACTTTAGATGATGAATTTCCTGATAGATGAGATTGTTTGACAAAGATTGTACTCTGTTTAGTTTGAGACTTGCTACAAGCTGGTTTGCTTGCTTTTTCTAAGCTCCTGGGTAACTTACTCCTGCTTTTTACAGTAATGCCTGTTTGTTTCCATAGCTGCTCGTGACCAGGCACAGAAGGTGTATAAAGAGGCAACAGAAAATATTGTGTCTGTTCGTCAGCAAGCTATGGTATGTCATTGAATTCCCTACTTCCAGCCTTTGCCCCTTTTGACCTTTATAACATAGTTCAGAATGAAACCCTGAGCCCTATAACTCTGAAATACCTGAATGACAGTCTTTTGGTAGCGGTCTTTCTGTGGTTCTGCCCTGTGTGTAGCAACAGGCCCCTAGCAACTGTGCTGTGCAAATCCTCACATCCCCCCATATCTTCGGTAGGGAATGTTTTCCACTGCTGCAYCTCTCTGCTCCTCACTTGCCTAGGTTCCCCCAAATCTGCTTGTGGGGCCACAGCAGATCTCAGCCTCTAGTATCCTGTGAAATGACAACTTGGCTTTTCATCTGAAAAGTCCCTGCGGTGAGGAAAAAAGAAAAGATGTTTAGGCCCAAAGAACACAGCACTCAGCACTTTCTCCCCTCACTATTACTACCACAGGCAACAGCTGTCACTGGGGCCTAGGTCCATTGGGCAGTTCATCTGCATGCTGATGTTCATGCCTACACAGAGATGTTTCATTCTCCTCTCCTGAACTTGTCCTTGTTTCTATTCTGTGGGTTGCTTTCACAGCAGGAACAAGCTAATAAGAAGAGGGAGAGAGTCATGAGTGAAACGGGAACAGAGTTGCCAAAACAAGAGAAGAAACGGCCAAAAGCCTCCCAGCAACCAGAGAAGCTGGAAGCACCGAAGCAGTTTACCCCCTTTGATTACAGCAAGTCCAACTTCAAAGTGTTTGCGGGTAAGATCTGGATCTCTTGCTAGAGTGCTGCAGGCTGTGGAAAATGTTGCCAGCTGAGCCCTGAGAAGGCTGCGTGTGAACGTAGGTGCCAAGGCAGTATAAACTGTTATAATGCACTTACCTTACAGTGGGGAAATACTAAAAGAAATTAACTTGGAGAATGTACAGTTTAGCATCCCTTTTCTGATTTGGAAACAAAATCCTGAAACCTTTGGCCAAGGGGATTATGGATTCGTATTTTGCTGCTTTTCTCTGTAGAGAAAGTCATCTGTTTAATTGGACCCCAGGAACTAGGAGGCAAAGGAGATTTGACTCCTTTGTAACAAGTATCTATTGAAAAGCATCTCCTGCCCTGAAGAGACTGTTGTGGTTTTTAGCATGTGGGAGACTGCAGTGAAACCTCCTTATCAGAGGAACACCGTGGAATGTACTGTTCTTTCTGGAAAATTTTAGTGACAGCTTCTCTCCTCTCTCCCTTAGGAAGCAGCAAATCGAAACAGTCGCCACAATTTGATCCTGCCAAGCAAGCTTACACAGGCAAGGTATGGGCAAGTCATGAAAGAAGGAACAGAAATGTTAATGATGGCATGTACCCAGCTGGGGACTCACTGGGGAAGGCAGATGACTTTTTCTGGATCTGCAGAATGTTCCCTAACAGTACTTGGTACTGAGGTGCAGCTTCCAATCACGAGCTCATACTTTGTATTATAGCCTCTTCCCATTCAGGAAGAGCTTTTTTGGGACCCCTCAGACTCTCTTGTTGTTTCCCACCTCTTCGTACGTTGTTCATGCCTACACCTACCCATACATCACAGGCGTGACGCTTAGGCCACAGCACACCACCACAAATTCCTAATACCAAATTCAAGGCACTCTCAGAAATCTCGAAGTCAGTCCAGTTATTCCAGGCCATGGCAGGTTTGCGTGTTGCCCACATTCTCCACCAAGTACTGTCATTAGGAAAACAGTCTCAGCTCAGAGAATTTTTACTTAATTTATTGCTAATTGAGATTGAGAGATTGAAGAGAAGAAAGAAAACATAAACAATCAAACGCATACTTAGGGAAACCCTGTGACCAGCACAGGGCAGTTCCTGTGTTGTCATCATCCCTCACCCCAGGTCACCCCTGCAGACCTGGGTTACCTAAAACCCACCATGTATACCCTGCATAGTGCTCATGCGTGGAGCGTTTGGGTGCTGATGCGTGATGTCAGTGGGCATTCAGGCATGAAGTAATAGGGTGCCCATGCATGAACTCATTGGGCGCTCGAGCGTTAATTTTAAGTTCTGAAGCTCCTTGCTTGCATTTCAGCCTCTTTCCTGTGCATGCTGCCTTCCTGCATATTTAACTGGAGGGCAAATGGTACCAGGGAGCATCTTAGATATTCATTACAAATCGTATTTTAGTAGCTGAATAAGTTTATGCCTATAGTGTAGGAAACAGTTTCCCGTGCAATCCCTTTTCTGTGTCAGCTGAAACTTGTTTCAGAAGAAAAAAAGAAACCGATTGGTGAATTTGGGACACCCATGTCAAGGTTAGACCAGTAGCACAGCACTTACTCAGATGCATTTGGCGCATATGCATGTAAAGAAGTCCTAAAACATAAAGCTCACAGTGTAAACGAGCAGTGTTCTTGAAGTTGGAGGGACCTGACAGCACATGAATCTCATGGAATATACTGTATTTGGCAGGTACCTCACTGTGGTGGTGGTGTGTTTTTTTTTTCTTCTGTGCAGAAATTTGCTGGAGCTAACAAACTTCAACAATCTGGAAACCGAAGCATGTCCTACCTGGCGGGGAAAGCCGATAGGTGTGTTGTCAGCCTGCTCTCATCGCAGTGGTGGAGTGTTTTCACGCCTGTGCCCCGGAGCTATGGGCAAAGCATAACTATTGTCCTCTATTGCTGTGGGAGCTTAAGCACATTTTTAATGGAAGAGGTTGCATAACACCTACTCGCGTTCATTTCACAGCTTGACGTCAGTTTAAAGGAAAAAAGGAAAAAAAAAAAGCTTAGTCAGGATTAATGCAATCAAAGACAATTCTGGGTGGAAGGTTTGAAATGCTGAGGTAAAAGTTTGTGTTAATAGATGTGGGAGTCGCTTTCTTTGGCCACAAAGATAGGTAGAGGTGGGAAGAACATTTGCCTAGCTTGGGAAGAAGATAAATAACAGTCCTGCCAAATAGGAACATTCTTGTTCTGAATAGATACTTAATGTGTAGCTTAGGAGGCTTGATCCTTGTGTATTATTTAGTCATAAAAGAGCAACACTACGTAAGGGCAGCGTTGGAGGGAGAAAGGTTCTGTCTGCATCATGACCCTATCTCAATAGAATCATTGTAACCTATTGTAGGTTTTTAATCTTGAGTGAATTTAGAGCAAGAGTTAAAGTCTTTCTGTAACTGTCTTTTGCAGGGGTTCCAGGCACCACTGGCCAAAGAGATAGTCCTTGTTACAGGACCTGTGGGAGTTGCTGCTGAACGAAACAATAGTGAGAAGTATTGTCAACATGGGAAGGCAAATACCGGTCATTGAGCAGTTTTTGTACAGAAATGTTTTTAAACCCATTAAAATCCTTTTTTTTCCAAAAGGAAAAACATCTTAATTGATTTCACTTTTATTGTATTCACATTGTTTTTTTTCTAATTATACTCACAATGTCGCTTTGTTTCTAATTTTGAAAATTTATCCTGTGTCCTCAAACACAGTTAGGCTAAACTTGTCACTTCTTGGAGTTGCTTGAAGTCCAAAATCAGCATGTYAGTGGAGTATGAGAGGAACCTCTTGGCATCACTAAAGGCAGCACAAAAGTAATAGAGAGATTCAGTAGATGTGACTCAAACCCCAGCAGTCCAGAGGAGGAAATAAGGCCAGACTTTCTTTTATGTTAGACCTGGCTTACAAATTGAACTACACAGCTCATCTCTTACAAGACAAGGTAATATGAAAAATGGGTGTGTTTACCTGGCAGTGTTTGGGTATCTTTAAGCAAAGATTTTAAAGGAAAAAAAGAGTTACGGTACTTGTCGGATCAGAGACCAATGGTTTCGCCATAAAGTTATAGAATGAAAGTTTTTCACCCTAAAGTTACAGAGTGAAAGCAATAGCATTAGGTAGAAGGTAAAAACACAGTGCAATATTGGGTTGGGGAAAGCCAGTGAGGTTCTGTGCTGCAACTGCATCTCAGTACAGCTGTACTAACATTTCATAGTTCTAAACACCCACAGTGAGTTATCCTGAAGTCTTTGTAGAAAGAGTATCAGCCCATAATTGGATGGATGGATGGCAGAGCTTATTCTAAATGCTGACAACTGAAGGCTGGTAACGCTGCTGTGAAAGAGGTAAGCAACGTTACAGTTTAACGGTTGGGAGTACCGAAGGGTAGGTCTGATGGGACTTTGCTTGAAGCCACATTAAATCAGTGGCAGAGCTGCTTCCTGGGTTACTGGTCGCTGCGCTGACTTGCTCCCTTTCCCAAAGGCCTTGTCTTTACTCTGTGATTTCCTTTTCTGACTAAGGATGTTCCATTTCATGCTCACCTGTTGTGGCAATGACAGAATTTACTTCTCTGACTGTTAGGCTAGGTGCAAGGACTGAGCARGTGATGGTAAAAACTTCCCCCTCTGTTCCTAACCCGCGGGCTTTATTTTACAAAGACTGTGGGGAGGTTTAGGATTTTGTTTGTTTTCAATCTTTTTCCATGTTTCTGGGCAGTAGGGAGTAGAAGGAACAGAGGAGGGTTTTTCCTCCTTAGGTATCTTAGTATGAACAGTGCCAACTGAGCGGCATTGTAATGGTAGAACAGAGTCCCTTTCTGCTCATAAAATCTGCTTGCGTGGCTGAATATTGGAGAATGTTTTTGAAAAGAGGCAGTTAAATAGCAATTGTCTCTCAGTGCATTTGCAGGGGCTGCCAATTCCCCTTCTTGTCAGCTTTACCACTTCTGATACTTCTGTAACTCGAAGAATGAGTTAACTCTTACCAAAAGCCCTGTCGGCTGCAGAGATATTTAAATTTCTGTAGTTTCTCTTAAGTCCTCTACTTAAAATTCCATGCGAGGTGACATTTCAAGGATGATCTTAATTTTAGTCTTTTTTCTGTTTTCCCTTTACGAGTTGTGGCTTACTGCCATAGGTTTTAAAAATGGTCTTTAATGGAAGTGAGTAGCAAATCCGTGCATGCTTTATTCACCTGGTTACACCTAGGAATCGGATGGACTTGTAGCACTAGGATCCCATAATCCAAGGCTACTTTGCTACCGTGCAGCAGTTGTTCAAGGTCTTTGCGTAACCTGGTTGGAGAACTACTCTTGGTGTCACCTTGGTGAATTTCTCCCGCAGTCTGCTCTTCGCAGCGCGCACCGCGTTTTGTAACGCTGCCGAGCGCGCGCCAGGCCACGCGAACACGAGAAAGGAATCTGCTTTCGTAACATCTAACCCTTAAAACGTCCAAATGAGACTTTTTTCCCGAAAATTGTTAGTCGCTCGCGTTTCTGCAGGCAGCGGAGCTCTGCCGAGCGCTCGAGCAGCGCCCCGTCTTCCGCCCGCCTGCGGCGGTGCCCGCCGCCCGGGCTCTGCCTTTGTGGCGCGGGGGGGGCCCCCGCGGCGAGGGGAGGGGGGCCGG